>CM062815.1:963515653-963718877 GCA_031772625.1 Pinus tabuliformis
ATCAATACAGTGATTCAACTGTTACCAGACTCACCTGGGACATGTTTGCTAAAGGGAAATCCATGGATCAAACTTCTGAGAAACCCCCATCCGTAATGTAATCCTAGAGCGATATATTGAACAAGTCGAGAATGGGAGCAGGAACCGGAGCAGGAGCTGAGGGAGAAAGAGTAAAATGAGACATAGTTTGAGCACACAAGAAGGTGTAAGTCACTGGACTAATCTTGGCCGTAGGATTGCACACCAGGCCTTACACCGCCGATGCGACGAGGGTTCTGAGGAAGCAGTTGTGGCAGGACAGCCCTGCCTGCGCCACGTACCAGGGTGGAGCAAGCATTCACTACCGCAATCAAATTAACAAACCAAAGCAATAAATCCATAAGGTTATAAGTTTGTAAAATAATCAGAGAAATTGTCATGCATCGAGACTGGCAACGAATGTCGTGGAGGGAAATCCCAAAGCTTGGATAATCAATGATGCATTAAACAATAACACATAAACCAAAACCGATAACCCGGGTTTTTTTATCAGCAGAGTCATGTCGTATTTACACAATTGTACTTGTGACATAAATGGTATTGAATATTGATATATAGCAGTTGTAATTGTGATGTTTATATATATTTAATTTTTTTTTTTTACCGTATGTATTGACGTGGAGGTATGACAAAGGGCTTCCACCAAACGCAAACACTCATGAACTGGGTTCCACTTTCAGAATTCAAAATTTCCCTTAAATTCAGGGTATGGCGTAATCTTCTACTTTATCATTTGATTTTCAGGAAGGGGTATTTTACAATATGCGTAGTCTAACGAGGTGGAGGAATTGGCCGAAAAGTTATGGAAATTCTAGTCATATTTAGAGAAAATCCGGTAAGGATTTTTGTAAATCCAAGTTATAGTTGTTAAACTTCGAAATTTTAGGTGTCCTAGACATTTTTTATGGTGCTGAATCCATTTCCATCATCAAAAACATGTTTCAAGCACTCCCTCTACAAAATTTTTTGAAATTTGTTTTGCCTAGATTCCGGCCACTTTTAGCCGTCCAGGCAATTCCTCCGCCTCGTTAGACGACTCCTTTTACAATATTGACATTTCACAACTATAAACTAACATAACTATTAAAACTATAATTTAATATAATTAATATGATAACATAATTACTATATCTGGAATCGAATATAATTAATATGATGAGTAAATATTAAGATAATGATTAAATGTTTATAAATATCCAAACACATTTCACATTATTAAAATAATAAATAAATAAATAAATTATAATATATAGAGAGAGAGGGGGTTGATATAAATTTTTAAGTAAATTTTATAATATTTTTGTTTTAATCACGTTGAAAAGTAATAATTACTAGTGGATATGTTTTTTTAGAATATTAATTTAATTATAGATAATTGTTAAGTAGATAGTAAGATTTAATTTCAAAAATCTTTTAGAATATTTTAGTAGTAATCGTAGAGGGTTGATATACATCTCAAAAATATATATATATTTTAATTAAATTGATTAATTAAAAAAATTATATTAACAAGCATCAATTGAAAGGAATTATAGTTTTTGGGGCATGTAATATCAATAAGCTATGAGATTGGTTAAGAATTGTGATGATGAATCTTCATGGTTACAAATCTACTTACACATTTTTTTATAAATGTATATATGTTCAAATTATTTGTTAATTATTTTTATAATAAAAAAATAAGAATAAAGTTATAATTTAGCTATTTTTCAACTTTTTAAACCTTTCCAATATGAAATATATATTCAAGTAAGTGTTTTGATACTTATTATGAATTTATCTATTAATATGTATGGTCATTTAATTTATATATAACTAGATTACTAATAATATTCCATTAATATATTATAAATATTAAATCCTATTATCCATTTATTAATTATAAATAGTTAAATTAAATTATAAAAAATATTTTACCTTGTAAATATAATAATAAAATTAATTAAATTCAAATTAAAAAAATAAAACGTTGTATTCCATACTCTATTTCCATATTATCAATTAACTAAGAAAGTATTGAGGACGTTATCTCTTAATTGTCTTACTTGGGATGTGGTAATAACATTGGAAGTACATCGTTTGAGGTTTGGAAAAATCTATAAATTATATTGTTTTTATGATAAAAATTCAAAATCTTATTATTATAAAACTTGAGCCACTGAAATGTAATAGAATTTTGATACCATGGACCTGACCGGTAAAAAATATACAAATTATATAATTATGATATCGTGCATGCCAGGGAACAAGTTATACAACTTTTCAATATTCCTGTCGCATCAAACACGGAACAAACAATAACACCAAACCTTAGGCAAGACGAAACGTTCCTCGAGTAGATGACATGAAATTAAAGAGGGAGGCGTAATAAGTGGGACACTGGAAAATAGAATCCAGAATTAATGAATTAGGAGAGGAGATAATGAAGTCGAAAAAAATCAAAAAAAAAAAAAACAAGAATTAAAAGATTATAAGGTTTAGATAAAACACAAAATGATAATAAAATATTTAAAAATAAAATAAAATAATAATAAATAAGATAATTTAAAATTTAAATAAAATATTTTAAATAGGAAGAATAAGTACACATGAATATAACTGAAATTAAAAAAAAAGAAATGACCACATGAAATTATGCAGAGAAATAAGTGTAATATGTATACATAATTCAATAAATGAGATAATTTGATAAAAATATTTAAAAAAAATGAAAAGGGATATCGATTATCATGTCTCCACATAAAAAAAATTAAATAGAATTCCTACCGTGTTAAAACTATAATAATTCATACAGCATTCAATTATAGTCACAATACCGTAAAAGATTGCTCCGATATGCGTGTAATTATTTATTATATTTTTTACATTACTCATCATAATACTCTGGTTTGCTTTTTCATCTGGTCTAAAAAATGAAAAGGGTATACACTATCATGTCTCCACATAAAAAAAATTAAATAGAATTCCTACAGCATTAAAACTATAATAATTCCTACAACATTGAATTATAGTCACAATACCATAAAAGATTGCTCTGATATGTATGTAATTATTTATTATTTTATTACATTCTTTACATTATTTATCATAATACTCAGCGATTTAATGGTCTCTTTCTTCATCTGGTTTTGATGATGAATCACACTTGTTGGTTCAAAAAGAATTCGCCAAAAATTTCTCTTATGTAATTTCTACAAAAAGACTTTGCTTAATTCATTATAAATCACAAAGAATTCAATACAGAAATTTAATGATTTTGTACATGGTTTTAGACGAGATTTACATTAAAACTGATACAACCCTCCTGTACTCCCGAGCATTGGCGGGAGTAGATCTCGGAACTCCTTCTGTCAGCTCACCCGCTGTCCACCCTTCCTCGGCGTCCTCGCTCCATCGATGGCCATGCGTGCTTGAGCTCATCCAATGGTAGAGTCCTTGTCTACTAGTCCCAGTTAAGCTTTGGGTAAGGTTCCATTGTTTCAATTTGATGCTTCTGTGTTTGGTTTGGCCTTTGGTTATCTGGCTCATTCCATGAAAACCTTCGCAAGCCTTCCAGTGCTATTCCTCTGCAGCTAAGGAGCAGCTTCATGGCTCTGTTCCTATGGTAGAATTGGCTCATAGTCTGTTGCTTCAGGTATGTGCGAGTCCTCTTTGACGGTTATGGGTTCTAGCGGGTCCTGGTCTCTTCTTCAGTGCCCACCTTAGAGTTAATGTCTAGAGTGTTCCATTTGTTTTGATGCGGTGGTAACTCTGTTGGTTCTTTTGGATATTACAGAATCCGTCTAGTCTTTCTGAGGCCAGCCTCTGTCAATGATTCTATATGTTAACTTAGTTAATAGTATCATTTTGACGAGGGTTCTCCTCGGGTTTATGTAAAGTTTAACTTGTTAGTTTATTTGAAGCTGCTCTAAAGCGGGTATCAACCCTAAACTATAAGTTTTTGTACTACAAATTCCGCACATACAGTTATTAATCAAAGTTCAGGTTTTCTTTGTTGAATTTCCCCTTGTACAGTTAATGAGGGTTTTGTTTCCTAGCTTTCATGCTGGATTTGCTTATAAGGGTTCAATATCATTCTGAGCTTGTGCTTTTGTATTTGAATCTCAAAACTAGAATCTTAATTATTACATTTCTTTAGCTTTACGCACTGGATTACATGGTTTGTTCTTTGTCCAGTTTCACTTGTTTATGTCGAAGGCTTGGGCGGGGCTCTGCTTCGGCTCCAATTTCTCTGAGTATTCTAATTACATGTTTTTTTTTGGTGCAAAATTGGTCAGGATTCGGTTATTATCCTCCTTAATGGAGGTATTCCCTGTCCGGCGGTTCCGCTTTTATGAGGTTACAATTAATTTGAGGCAAACATTTCCCTTTTGCCTATTCAGTGTTAGACGACTCACCATGAACTGATAAAAGGAATAGTTATGGTTTCGCGTTTTTGTTTTGTTTCAATTGGGTAAATTTGTAAGCGTTATGGCCATAATGCTCGGCCTCGTACTATTTCTCTTTGTCGATACATTATATTTCAAGAATGGGGCATCTTTTTTTTCAGGACCGAAAAAGCATGATTATATCATATAAGGAATATAATGATCAGAAATACATTTGCCAGATGGAAAATTGTATATGAGCTAAAACCAGACTGGTGGGCAATCCGTTACAGACTGAAAATGAGAAAGAGGAAAAGAAATTATAATCCCCAAAAAAACATAAATCTGATGATCATCTAAATTGACAGCCATTAAAAGGCTCCTTACATTCTTTAAAAATATTGTTGTTTCTCCATCTCCATATGCACCATAAGGTGATGATGAAAATTGGCCTCCAAGATTCCCTTTGCCTGCTCCACCATATAAAAGCCTCTTGAATAGATGAGAGAGAAGCATGAGGGAAACCATAATGAAATTCCAGAGCTTGCCATAACTGCTGTGATTTCTGACAGAGAAGGAACATGTGACAGTTTGTTTCTTCCTCAGCTCTGCATATTGGGCAAAGACCCGGGCCCTGCCAGCCCCTCTTTTTTAAGTTTTCCCAAGATAAGTTTTTATTGTGGAATACCAGCCACGAGAAAAAAATAGATTTGGAAAGGCAACCTGATTTCCAGAAAGTTAATGGAAAAATAGAGCTGGGGATGGCACTTCCTGAGGATATCAACTTTAGGTAAATATCCTTTACTTGAACCTGGGATATCCCTTTTTTATCTTTCCATGTTAGGACATCGACATCTAAAGAACGATATATTCCACAGCTTCTCAGACAAACTTCTACAGTTCTCCACTGCCTTGCCACATTTTCAGACATCCCCATTTTTCCATCTCCTTTCCAAATAGGGAGGGGTCCATTCCATTTTTCAATGAGCTTGTCCCAGGTGAAATATCCTTTCCTGTGTAAAAAATTAAGGAGAGTCTTTGGCAAGATGATTTCCTCCTGTCCGCTCAAGAAAGTATCAAGTCCAATGAGAATCTTGCTGCCGGATTGGAAACTCCAAATCAGATTCTTTAAGAATAACCCTTCTATCTTACGGAAGCTTAGCCATATTGCAGAGCCATAAATGGATCCGATCCTTCCCATTCTGAACCAATATGAGATATCCTTACTGCCCATATACCTCTTTTTTATGGTATTGCTCCATGGGCTCTCCCCGAAAATCCCTCTCCATAGGGATTTGCATAGAAGGGCCTTTCTGAAGCTCCTTAGGTCCAGCAGACCCCATCCTCCCAGATTTTTTGGCAGCGAGATCGCTGATAACTTAGACAAATGATATTTCCTTTTCTCAGCCTGGCCGCCCCAAATAAAATTTGTTGTTATCTTGTTCATTTTCTGGATAATGCTTGCTGGAAGAAAAAAAAGATGCGCCCAATATACCGCAAGTTGAGTGAGGACTGATTGAGCCAGAATGACTCTTCCTGCCATTGAAAGGCATTTGTATTCCCATACTGAAATCTTTTTGTAGTATCTTTCTATTATCCACTGCCAATCCAATTTGGAGTATCCTTTTGCTTTTAACTGGAATCCCAAATATTTCATTCCCTGATTGATGGACCGTGCCTCAATCCCAAAGAGAGAGGATATCCACTCTATTAGTTCCAGATTGCCATCATTATGTAAGAGAGCAGACTTGGATTCATTTATTTGTAAGCCTGTGGCCCTTTGGAAATTTTTGAGGATCTCATATAGGCATGACCATGTGAGCCTGCACAACATTCTGAAAATAAGCATATCATCAATGAAGAGATTATGCGATATGTAATTGTTCCTGCAAATCCTCAGAGGATGACACTTGTTTTCACTAACTGCCTTATTGATGTGCAGGCTTAAGGTGTTCATTGCCAGGATAAACAATAAAGGAGATAGCGGGCATCCTTGGCGTAGACCCCTGGCAGCTAGGAAAAAAGGAGATGGAATCCCATTTATTATAACAGCATAGTTCACATTTTCCACACATGCCATTACCCAGTTTATCAAATTTTCTCTCAGTCCAATCTTTGCAAGAAGGCATCGCATGAAACCCCAATCAAGGCAATCATAAGCCTTTCAGAGGTCAATTTTGAAAATGGCAGCTTCAATTTTTTTGTGTGCATGGAGAATAATACCTCCTGAGTGTTTGCAACAACGTCCAGGATATTTCTTCCTTTCAAAAAAGCATGCTGATCTTTTGTTAAATGCTTTGACAGAGTTCCCTTTATCCTTTCAGCAATAATTTTGGATATGATTTTGTATGATATGTTGCAAAGAGATATTGGCTTGTAGTCTTGAAAAGATTCCGCTTCCTTTTTCTTGGGTATGAGGGCGATATGAGTGGATGTGGTAAACTGGTGGATGCTACCTGAAATTCTTGAACCCTCTACCATCCTTAGAAGATCTTGTTTGATGAGATCAAAAAAATGGATGAGAAATTCTATCGTCCAGCCATCTGGACCAGGGAATTTATCCTTTTTAAAGGATTTCATGGTTTCTAGAAGCTCTTCCTCTGTTATTCGCTGGAAAATATAATCATTTTGTTCCCCGTCAAACATTTGAGGAAAAGGATCTATTCCCCACATAATGTCCTGAATCCTGCAGACATCAGATCTTCTGTATTGGTTTCCAAAATATCTCACAGCTTCACTTGAGATGTCTTGTTGTGAGTATAGAAAGTCTCCTTTTTCATCCTTGATTTTCCATATAGAATTCTTCTCTCTTCTTGAGCTTGCAAATCTGTGAAATTTTTTTGAGTTTCTGTCTCCTTCCTTTAACCAAATTGCCCTGCTTTTTAATCTCCATGATGCCTCTTCCTGTTCTAGGATTTTGCACTTTCTCCTTTGCAATTCCTTCATACGACATCTCATGTTGAAAGGGATACTGTGAGCAGCTAAATTACCAGAGATGCTATCCAGTTCCTTTTGAATTTCCCAAAGGGCTGCTCTGTTTTGCTGTCTTTTCTTGTACTGCCAGTCTTTTACAAATTTTCGAATGGACTCCATCTTATCTCTGAAAGTTAAAAAAGGAGGCATTTTTTCTCTTGATGATAATTCCTTCCATTGTCTAATTATGGCTTCATTGAAATCAGAATCTTCCAAGCATAATCTGTTAAATTTAAAAGGATACCCTTTTCTAAATCCTTTTTCTCTCCATCCTAGAAAAATCGGTCTATGATCTGATATATAGTCATTTCCAATTGAGGTAAAGGGCATACCTAGTCTATCAATTATACTTTCATGTAGAATGAACCGATCAAGTCTTTTTGCTATATATGCTTCTTCATTTCTTCCATTGTCCCATGTTGGCTTCATTTTGGGCGGATTTATGTCCACCAAATTCCTGTGCAGCAGCTCATATCTAATACGGTCAGCAAGGGGATCTTTTTTCCGACTGTTTCCCCAGATTTCATCAGTGCTTAGCGTGACATTTAGATCTCCTGCAATCATCAAGTACTCAATATCAACAATTTCTGAAGCAAAAAATTTCTCCCAGAAATTTATCCTGTTTTTGTAAGGAGCATACATGTTTAAAATATTTATTGGCCAGTCTTTCCCCCTAATAGACGCCGATATGAGAATACCAACGAAGCATTTGTATGCTTTTGCTCTGATCCATTCGAGGTCCCATAAGACTGCTAGGCCCCCAGATTGACCATTTGCTTCCATAGCGACCATATGCCAAGTAGGTAACATTTTTCTGAAATATGAAATGGATACAGGAGTGTTGTGCATGGTTTCTTGGATCAAAATGATTTTGGGTTGATTTGCAAAGAAAAGATTCTTGAGGGCTAAAATTTTTTGGCCAGCCCCCAACCCCCTTATATTCATGGATAAAATGAAAGTCATTTCGAAGGCTTCGTGGCCACACTTGCTCTAAGAGGCCCTTCTTCCGTCATATCAATGATAGGCACATCAACTAAAGAAAGATTTCGAACTCCTCTGCCAACACCATCCCCCCTTCCTCTGAAGTGCCTGCTACCCCTATTATTTTTCCTTCTCACTGTGATATTTTTTGCAGAGTTTGGACTGATTTGCGGGGAGGATGGCTTTCCTAGTTTATGAATGGTTAGGGGTCTGAGCTCAAGGGATTTCTTGCTAAGGAGGTAGTCCAGGTCACTACCAATCGAATTTGACGGGGATGAGATAGGGGAATTTAGAGGGGTCGCCGAAACCATAGGCTCCTTACCTTTCAGAGATTGAGTCAGTCCCCTTTTCGAAGAGGGAGAGGAAGACGAGATTAAAGTGATATGAGAGTCCACTTTGAAGGAGTTGATAGATTTGGGAACCGGAATGGGGACAGGGAGATCTTTGTCAGCAATAGGATCCGGGGGGGAGTGCAATAAAGGGATGGATTCCCTTTTTCAAATGACCCGAGGGGTCTATTCAAGCTTTCAGGCATATTTCTTTGATTTTGAGTATTAGTAGAGGGAGAGATATGGAACTGAGGAGCAGATTTCTGACCAGGGGAGGAAAAATAGTGGCAATCTTCTTCGAGACTAAGAACCCCCTGTAGATTGCCAGAATCTGAAGGAGATGAACTAATAGCAGGGGAGGTTTTTTCCATTTCAAAAAAAGGTGGTCTCGTCCCCCTTTTATTTTTTGCCGATTGATGATTACCATGAAATATTCGGTTTTTTGACACAGGGCGACAAGGACAGTTTTTATGGAGATGTCCTGTCTTGTGGCATACTGAGCACCTGAAGGGGACTCCCCAAAAGTCCAATCTTTGATTTATCTTAAAATCCTTCCATGATATCTCGATGTGGTCGGGAAAACCACCCCTATAGGCTTTCTCAATGAGAACCCATGCAACATGTTTGTCTTTCTCCCCCAGACATCTAGAATCCACATAAACACATCTTCCTAAAGCATTTCCTATCTCATATAGAGATTCTTTTGACCACAACTCCAAGGGAAGACTCGGGAGTTTTACCCAGATTAAATTGTTTATGGGGGTATTTTTCAGCGGATTATAGCCCATGTACCATCTATGAAGCGCCAGGAAACTCCTTCCATGCACCCATGGACGAGACTGAACTGCTTCCCGGTCGCTGGCACTCAGAAAATGAAAGCAGTACCACTCCTTCATCAGTTTGGCTATGATGGGGATGTAGCCAATCAAAGGTTTCCATTGAGACTCTAACCATTTTCTCATCCTGGCATCGTCCATTTCAAGGAAATGCCACCGGCCAACCAAGGCGAACTCCTGCAGGCTTTCAATTCGTTCTGTAAGATAAATGTTGTCCAACCTAATCGCCGTCGGTGGCGGAATAGTTTTTACAGGTTTTATATTCTTTCTGAAGAAATATGAAGATTCATGTTCTACATGGCCTCTTTGGAGGTGGTCACTTCGGGTTCCTTCCCGGGATGTTTGTGGGTTTTGACAGCGATTTCCTGCCAGGTCATCTGTTTGCTGCGAGGGCATGACAATCATGTCAGTCAGCATGGACTGCCAATCTGTTGTCAACATGGTGGAACCCTTACAAGACTTGGCTAGCTCAGCTGCTTTGACCATGGCCTCCGTGGCCGATGCGTCAGACCTCCAGTCCATAAAAACCCACCCCTAGTGTACTGTGCAAAACCTTAAAAAGGGATTTTCCGGATCAGGTAATATTTCATGCCATAAATAGACAGGTCACTACAGAATATAATACCCAAATCGAAGAATGAATCGGACAGGAAAAGTTAGATTTGTCTGACAAGAGTACTGACAACAAGGAGTCTCGGGATCTAAACAGGTTCCTTTCCCAGTCAATTATCAACGTGGCATGATTCTTACAAGCCTCAAACTTGCACAGATGTTTATGGCATGTCCCCCGTGACCGATGCGACTGACCCCCAGACCATAAAATATCCACCTCCTTTGTACTTTGCTGTCCTTAAAAGGGATTTTGCGGGTCTGGAAATAAAAACCCGCTTTTAATTGGCCTGACCAATTATTAAATGTAATCCCCAGAGCAGATATGATCACGCGGGGAAAGGCAAATTTGCCTTAAAAAAGTACTGACAGCATGTAGATCGGGAATTTAAATTGCAGCCTTTCCAAAACAGGGATCATATACCGAAGAAGCCTACCTTAACTCAAGATTTATGAGGAAATGATGTAATCTGAGTCAGCACTAGATTGTTATACTACTACCGATGTTCCACAAATTCCAAAGACTTATTTATAAGTACCTTCATTGTACTCCATAACCTTTAGAATTCAAAGCTCTGCTAGAAACCAAAACCCGAGGAGCGGGAAAATGAGAAACGGGAAAGTGGAAACCGGTTTCGAGGAAACGGAAAATCTTCTCGGAAAAACCAGTCGTCAAAAACCGTTCCAGAATGGGCACTTGGTCTCAGTCAAGGGATATCCAAAGTCTTCCTGGATGCAGTCCAGGACTTGCATGAAAAGAACAAGGAAGTGGGTTATACAATAGAGGAATCTTTTTCCTACTTCTTTCTCAGAAATTCGAAAAAGACAAAGATTTAAAAGGTTTTTGGAGATGTTTCAGAATGAAACATTTGGACATACTAAGCAGCAACAACAAAACTCATACACACACCACTAGGAGCCTATCCTGAAACGGATATCTGCACAAGGCTTTGATATGACGAATTTTTTTTTCAGAAGAGAAGCCCATGACCTTAACGAATCTACAATTCCTGGCATATGGGGTCTTTGGACAAGAGGGACTAAAGCAATCTTCCTTTTAAATGAAATATATATTAAAACTGAAACCCAGGATGATATATGCTTCAAATCTAAATGTAAGCAAATATAGACATGATATTGAGACTCCAGGATGGTATATATTTCAGCATTAAACAGAAGACATGCCAAAACTGAGATCACACACTGTAAATATCTTCTCGCTTTGTATATCTATCACATTCCATAATTGGAAAAATAAGAAACAGTTCAGCAGAAAACATCTAAAATTATCATAACAGAGAGACGGATTTACTAACCTTTCTGATAGCGCAACCACGAAGAGGCAAACACCGCCATTGCCCGAGCTAATCACCGCCAGCTTCTCAAATAACAGAGACTAGTTAAAAGAGAGACTTAGGAAATCTATCTTGCAATTCAAAAGATAATCAATGAAAGGAAGGGTATTGAGAAACCAGGCCTCCCCGCGCAGGGGCGCGAAGAGGAGAAAGGGTGTCAAAACTAAAATGGAATGAGAAAAAACGAGTGAAGTAGAGAAGGCTGCCACTAGGTTCGAGCAGAGAGAGTGGCTCGAGGAAACGACAAATGGAAAAATCATGCGAAGACGGGCTCTAGAGGATGACAGGTCTCATGCATGAAGCCTATGGCCACCCTGCAAGAAGAGCAAAAGCATATTATGAGAAAAGCCCATTTGTTGGGTGGCGGAGCGAAAAAACCTGGTTGGCCGCCATGACGGTGCTCCCTGAAATTGCTCTGAACCAGCCCTCGAATCCCCTCTATTCCAAGAATGGGGCATCTTTACTTTAATAGCGATCTGTATTTGATTATGTCGAACTATTGTCTAGCAAATCTGTTTCTTTTTCCCTTTTGCAAAAATTGTAAATATATTTACAGCAAAAGATTACCCCCTTTTAATTTCACAATATTGTGTTTTTTGTGTTAGAACCTTTACTATTTCTTTTCTACTATACACAGGGTTTACCCTGGTTCCCTTACTTATGCATTTGCATAATAACATAGTTCAGAATGGTGCCCTCAGGCCATCTAGTTAACTAATTTTAAGAGTTAATATCCTTCTACATATACACTTTCATAGTCTAAATTAAATACAGTGGATCCAGTACTTACCTGGATACAGACTCTACGATAGTTAACAATTGAAGTCACCACTTCACCACTTCATATTTCATATTTATCCTCCCAACCATGAGACTTGCCTTCAGGTCCAAGCCTCCCCCCGAGCTCTTGCTCACAAGACACATGCCTTCTTGCAAGACTTATGAGTCACAAGACAGAGGCCTTCTTGCAAGACTTATGAGTCACAACTTGGTCACCACAAGACTTAGCTCACAAACTGTCTGTCCTTCCTGCACGGCAGGCATTCCCCTTTCTCATTTTTCCGTTCTCTCAGGTACTTTCACATTACCCTCTTGATCCCTCTTGGAGAATTCATAATCAGGGAAGTAGTTAGGGTTAGGTAACTACCTATTCCCAACTTCTTGATATGAAAGAGAGTTACAAGATTTGTTAACACTCCATATTTGTTTTCATTCATAATTAACAAAATTTAATACATAAATTCAAATGTTAATAATAATAAAATCCAATCTTTGTTTTACTGCAGTAAATGAAATAATTACAAATTTGCGGGACATCACGTAGACCCTTAATGAAATAATTATGTTGATTTCAATTTTTTTTTAAGAAATAGAGATTAAGTTTTACTATAATTGGGTTAATAATTTTGAAAAATAATTAATTAAAATTTAAAATTAAATAAATATATGTATTTAACTAATAAATAAATAAAATGTTTTTTAATATATTTATAATTAGATATTTCTTATTATAATTTAAGTAACTATGGTAAATGTAAGATTTATAATTAGTAATTATTATTTACTAAAATTTATGGAAGTTTATAAATATGAGTAAGCAATTCATATATTTTCATATTGCGATTTATTAATTCTTCTCAAATCAAAAATATAAGATTCATTTGGCTACTAACTACTCTTAATTTAGCTAACATTAATAAATATAAATTATAAATTTTTATACCAATTTTCCACAACTTATTTTTAACTTAATCACATAGACTACCCCACTTCTTAGGAATTGTATTAAGAGAAAATGTCATAAAACGGCCGAGTGTAATGGTTTTGTATCAGAACTAGTGGTGGAACTCGTTAGAGGTATCACCGATATTGCATCTCTAACACGACAGATCGTTGTTCCAAGGAACAGAACAACAACACACGAAATTAGCGGAACCCCTGTTGAGTAATTAATCGTCAGTGATCAAATTGCATTTAGGGTCCGACAATTCTGGGCCTGGAATTAATGGATTCGCTATGCAAGCCGCAGATTCATGCTTCTCTGAAGATGTTGCCCTGGATTCCAGGAATAGGAACAACCTGCAAAGCGGAACAGGAACAACATACAAAGCTGGAAATATTTGCTTTAAACCTGCAACAGAAAAACGATTAAATGACTTAAATATATGTGACATATTAGAGGAAATGTCTAATCATATGAATTCATTGTCTGTTGTGACTGAAATTCAATATTTTACAGAATAATTTGTTTTCGATCGCACACAAGTTGGCATTTTAACAAATTTTCACTCTTCATTTCATTCCCGGTTAAAAATATGGAATATATTTTGAAATAAAATTATCAACGACTTCGATGTCTCTCCCTGGATGAGCATCATCGGGTTTAGGTACAGAGATTCCATGTAAATATAACAATTTTTTGAAGTATTTATATGGTGAAAATGTTTGCACTTGGTTGGATATGTTTTTCCGAGTTGTTTTTAGTGAGTTTTTTTTGGAAGTTTTTCTGGTAGGTTTTTTCAGTGTAATTTCTCAAAAATATGGCAGGAATTTATTGAAATTACAAGTTTGATGGGTAACCCTGTCCAATCTAAGTGCAATAGGATTTTTCACCGGGCTGAATCCATACATAGAGTCAAAAAACAAGTTTAAATAACACAAATCAATATTTCACCTCAAATTTTTCAGACGATTCCAGCACAGAAAGTCCAAAAAGTCTTTAGTCCAGCACAGAAAGTCCAAAAAGTCTCACTAAAAACAAGTCCATATTTTTGTTGTGTCTTTTTTTCTTTCAGAAGAAAAAAAAATGAAATATACCTTTATTAATCGAAAAATGTTTTATATAAAAGTGGATCATAATCATAATTTCATGCTAATCTGTTGCGTAACCACAGATCTGGAATACTAAATTGTCAAAAATAAAAAGACAAAAAAACCCTGCTGTCACAGAAACAAGAAGCATAAGATCCCAACGCAGGGGATGAACTACAAAACCAACTTGTCACATACAAAATGAAAGACATAAAGAAGAGGACAGGAATCGAAACACCAGTGACTGCAAACAAAAATTTTGCCTAGGAAACCGAGATTAGATCTCGAAAGTACCATGACCACAGATCATTCCATCGACTAGCTTTCAAAAAACATATGTCCAGGAAGGAAGGACAATCCATGCTTGGAGAGAGCATAGACGATGATGTTTTGTTCTTTGTATACACGCTGAAAAGAAATCTCAGAGAATGAGGCATTTAAATCCCAAATCTGTTGCATCCAATTGCAGAGTGTAGGGACCTCTAACACATTTGACCTTTGGATCCAGTTAATCATGGAAAGTGAATCCCCAACGATAAAAAATTTATCAATGTCGAACTACGATGTACATTGTAGAGCTCCCCATAAAGAGGGGTCAACTTGGAGAGAAACTCCACATCCACATTGCCCACTTAAGGAGGCCCCATCAAATGAGAAAATTGGGGACATGTTGGCCAAATCTATAAGAGTAATAGACCGGAAAGTGGCATTAGGAACTCAGGGGCAATTTCCTAAAAATATGCAACAATCCTTAGGGAAGTGATCTCAATATTTGGAGATTTTCCTTCAAAAATATGATCATTTCTAGATCGCCAAATGCCCCACTGGACATATAGAGGGACCATCCAGAAGGCTTTCATTCAATTTTCCCAAGAGATGATACAAGCAGGAATAGAGGAGAACTCTTTGGTAACATAGGCCCTTATTAGTGTGGATACTTCCTCCCAAATAGAAACTACAAAGGGACATTTTAAGAATATATGATTGCAGTCTTCTGAATCCACCCCACAAAGTGAGCATCTACCAGGCCCCATGAACCCCTTAAGCAAATTGTCCCATGTTAAAATGTGGTTATGAATAACTAACCATGTGAATCATTTTATATTTAATGAGTCGTCGCACCCCCACAATTGGGAAATGCAATCCGCATAGGGAAAATATTGGATGTTCAAGGTAATATAGGCATATACTTCTTTGGTTGCAATCCTCTCATTCACAATATGACCGCCCCATACCAGCAAATCCTATCAATGGGAAAAAGGTGATTCCAGCCTGACAGAGGAGGTTGTGATAGCCTTCCCATTATTATCCCTCTAAAAAACATGAGATATCAATCTGCCAAGCAGGGACAACATATGGCATTCAATGACCTTTCCAAAGGCTTGCAAGCGTGTTAATGTTGAGAAATGACAACAAGAAATTCTAGTTTTATTTGTCCTTGAACTAAACTGAGAATTACAATCAAATTCTATTCTCATAGCAACTTGTAAATAGTTAATTAAGTTTAATTAACTTAATTAGCTTAGGAATTTTGAGTTGGAAATCTTTCTGAAGTCATGTATATGTTCTCCCGAAGTTTTAGGGGCCCACGATGAGTTTAAATTGTGACTTGTAATTAGATCACTCAATTTACTGAGTTATGTTCAGTTAAATTAGTTCCTAACTGTTTGTGGAACTAATAGAGAGTTAACAGTCAGTTGGTGCACTAGTGCATCTACAAGTGTCACTCTAGTTAACTAAAGATTCCCTTATCAAAAACTCATGCATGTCAGTTCAAAGAAAGACGGAGTTGAGACTACAGTGCAGGGACAATGTACTATCAGTTGTATGATTTAATGAGTTGTATAGATCATACATGCAATCAGAGAAGAACTTATGTTTGGATTGCACAATTTTGGAAGCATGAATTCCCTTTAAATACAGGCTATTCATCCTAGAAATTACACAAGAGATTAGGGGCTTGGAGAGTTGTTGAATAGGCTAAGGATTTGGTTTGAGCTAGCTTGTGAGTTGAGAGAGTTGAGCATACTTGTGCGGAATTGTTCTAGCGAGAAAAAGTTTTGTATCTTCATTCATATTTTTTATATATGCAATACAGATAGCGGGGTTTTGAGCAGCGGCTTTCCCCATATACATCTTGTGTTATATGCCATTGGTTTATCTTCTTCTTGTTCATATTGTTTTCATCGATCTATTGGCTTCCGCTGGTTGAAGGTAGAAGTAGATTATTGCCTGTGCTTTAGTACATTGCATGAGCTTCTGAATCTACATGGTTTTCTACAATTAATCCTCTGTAGATTAAGGATATTCATAATTGGGGTCGAAAAGAGATGAAAGTCAGGCATTCCTTTGATGGAATTCAACCCAATAAGGATATTCTACCATCTCCCACCAACCAAAGGAGATTACTGCATAGCCAAGGGATTGCATACCTAAAGCTTCACCAGATAATCGATGCACAAGAATTCGACAATGCCCCTGTAGCAACCCACTCCTCCAACCCATGATGTTGTATGTATTTGCCAAACATAATACTCTGCCAAAGCCCCCTTTCATTGAGAGTCCTCCATAGATTCGTAGCCAATACAACAATGTTGAACCTCCTGGAATCTAGAATGTCCCATCCACCCGTCTGAACGGGCCTAGAGATTGAACTTAATCGAATAAGGTGTATCTTTCTATTGGACTTGGCACTAGACCAAAGAAATTTAGCAATTATAGAATCAATTTTGTGTATGATTCGCTGGGGAATTTGGAATGGATGCATCCAAAATACTAGAATTCCTTGTAATACAACCTTTTTCATAATGACCCTGCCCCCAAGAATTAACCATTTATGATCTCAGCAGATCAATTTTTTTTCAAATTTTTTGACAAGGCATTCCTAGTCTTGAATAATATATTTGCAAGGTTTTAAATAACATCCCAAGTACTTAAGACCCTCAGACATGGGACATATTTTTCACCCCAAATAATGAGGCTATCTCAAGTATCTCCACTGAGTCCCCATCATCCGATATTAACTCTGTCTTTTCTTTGTTAATGATCAACCCGAAAGCTTTGCCAAAATTCTAAAATATCTTATAGAAAGACTCCCACTTAGAGATTTTAGCTACCCTAGAGCATAGGACGTCATCCACAAACATAAAGTGAGACAATTTGCTATTTCTTGAGATCTCACAACCAGAAATAGAGCCAACCTCCTTCATGGCTTTGATCCCTTTGCTGAAGGCATCCATGACAAGGATAAATAGTAGGGGGGACAACGCACAACCTTTTCTAAGCCCCATGTGGATTTTGAAAAATTGTGTGGGCTCACCATTGATGAGAACCTCCATAGAAGTTGAGGTGATGCAAGCCATGATCCATTGAACATGTCTATGCGGGAACCCAATTTTGTACAAAATCATGGTGAGGAACTTCCAATCCACATAGTCATATGCCCGATTGAGATCAATTTTCATAAGGTAATATTTTAACTTCCTTGTTTTAACCAAGTGAATGCACTCTTGAGATAAAATGTGAACAGAATTGAAAAAGAAGGAGATGTAGCTCACAGGTGAGGCCTGCACCTGGAGACTGCACTCAGAACAGAGAGATCACTCTCGTACATTCTATTATTCATCAATGGAAGATTACATCATTAAATACAATACTAGGAATTAGGAAGTTGCAACCAAACCCCTAAACTCTAGGAACTAATCCTAAACTAGGGAGAACGTTACAACTGTGTAACCATTTTCTCCATTAATACAAAATAATATAATTATTTTCAACTCCCCCGCTTAATGGAGAAAGGGTTGTCCTGGACTCCTAGCATCCTTCTAAACAATTCAAACTTCACACGTGCAAGTGGATTTGTAAAAATATCAGCCATATTGTCACAAGTTTTACAATATTCAACAGTAATTTCTTTTGATTGTATCTTCTCTCTGACAAAATGGAACTGAGTGTCTATATGTTTGGTGTTTTTGTGAAACACTAGATTGTATGCCAATTTAATGGTGCTCTGGTTGTCGCTTTTGATGGAAGTGGAATTCTTCTGTTCTTTTCCTGCATCATTGAGAAGCCTTCTCAACCAGATCGCTTCACACGTCGCTGCACACAATGCTTGATACTCAGCTTCACACGATGACAAGGCTACAGTACTCTGCTTCTTGTTGCTCCATGCTATGACCCTGGATCCTATGCTGAATGCGTAACCTGTGATGGACCTTCGATCATCCAAGTTACCTGCCCAGTCTGAATCTGAAAAACCTGCTAGAATAACATCAGATGCGTCAGTGTATAAAATGCCATAGTTAACAGTACCACAAAGATACCTCAACACACTTTTTGCTGCTACCCAGTGACTTTCAAGCGGTTTTGACATGAATTGGCTCAACACACTAACAAAGTATGCTAAGTCAGGTCTGGTTGTTGTAAGATATATCAAGCTGCCAACCAGCTGTCTATACATTGTAGCATCAACTTCTTTAGTGCCATCGTCACTGCTCAACTTCAGATTCTGCTGCAAAGGTGTCGCTGCTGATCTACACTGATCCATACCAAACTTTTCTAACAGATTTCTGGCATACTTCCCTTGGGTAAGAAAAGTTTGCCCAGTATCTCTGCATACTTCTAATCCCAGACAGTAATGAAGTCTTCCAAGATCTTTCATCTCAAAAACTTGTGCCATAAGCCTTTTGATTCCTCTGATTAAATCATCTGCATCTCCTGTTATAATCATGTCATCTACATACAAAGAAATCAGAATAATCTGCCCCTGCTTATTGTACTTGGTATACAAATTTGGGTCATTCAAACTTCTATGAAAGCCATACTCTAAAAAGAAAGAATCAACCTTTTCATACCAAGACCTGGGTGCTTGTTTTAAACCATATAAAGCCTTTTTCAATCTGCAAACAAGATGTTCCTGCCCCTGCTTTACAAACCCTTCTGGCTGTACTAAGTAAATTTCCTCTTTTAACTCACCATTTAAAAATGAAGATTTGACATCAAGCTAGTGTAGCTCCCAATTATATTTAGTAGCTAAAGCAATAAGCATTCTGATTGTATTTAACTTTGCTACAGGTGCAAAAGTATCATCAAAATCTATACCTTCTTGCTGTGAATATCCTTTTGCAACTAGCCTAGCTTTTAATTTCTCTATACTTCCATCTGCATTCATTTTTTGTTTAAACAACGATTTACATCCTATGGGTGTTTTATTCTTAGGCAGTTCAACTAAATCCCAAGTGTCATTTCTAAGAATTGATTCCATCTCTTCATTCATTGCAACTCTCCACTCCTTAAATTGACTAGCTTCTTTGTAATTAGTGGGCTCTACAATGTTCAAAACATTTGACATCAAAGCATAGTCTCTCAATTTTAATGGTATTTGAGTCTTCCTACCAGATCTCCTTGGTAGGGGACTTACCTCAAATTTGTTTTCTTCAGCTCTAAATGGGCTTGCTTTATCACCTTCTTCCTGTTCTTCTTTTTGCTCTTCTTTCTGCTCCTGCTCTCTTTCATCCTCGCTATTTTCATCCATCAACAATGGAATGTGCCAATCATCACCAATGTCATCTTTCCCTTCCTGTACCTGTTCATGAAACACTACATCCCTGCTTGCAAATATCTTATGAGTCTCAGGATTGAACAATTTATATGCTTTAAATTCTGTGCCATAACCAACAAAGATGCATTTCACAGCTTTAGGATCTAATTTCTTCCTATCAGCTTTGGGTATATGGGCAAATGCTTTTGACCCAAATACTCTTAGATGATTTACTGCTGGTTTGAATCCATATAGGGCTTCAAAAGGGGTTTTGAAGCTAAGATACCTGGTAGGACTTCTGTTCTTCAAATATACAGCAGTGTTAATAGCCTCTGCCCAAAAACTTTTAGATAGATCCTTACCTTGTAACATGCTCCTTGCGCACTCCACTAAGGTTCTGTTTTTGCGTTCTGCAACTCCATTCTGTTGTGGTGTGTGTGGCACTGTAAACTGCTGAACAATCCCGTGAGATTTGCAGAATTTCATGAATTCCCCTAGCTTGTATTCTCCCCCTTGATCAGAACGGAGAATTTTTATACTCTTACCAAACTGTTTTTCCACCAAGGTTTTAAATTCTCTAAAGCACTGGAAAGTCTGACTTTTCTTACTCAAAAAATAAACCCATGAGTATCTAGTGCAGTCATCAGTAAATAACAAAAAATAATATGCTCCACCTAGCGACCTTGTCTGCATGGGTCCGCATATATCAGTGTGCACTAGTTCTAAAATATTTGTTTCCTTCCTCCTATCATGCACAGGAAACTGTTCTCTATGCATTTTACCTAAGGCACATCCATCACAATTTAACTGAATATTACGAAAGATAGGGAGCCCCTCAACCATACCTTTTCTCTGCAATAGCATGAGGTCCTGCAAATTCAAGTGACCGAATCTCTGATGCTAGAGTTGTTCGACTGTCGATCCTCCTGCAACCATGGCTCGCTTTGATATACTCTTTACATCTAGTCTGTATAGGCTTCCAACACGCACGCCTGTTGCAACTATTTCTTTCCTGCAATCCTTTATCACACAATGAGTCTTGAAGAACTCGACTTGCATATCTTGATCAGTTATCATGGATACATATATCAGATTTTTCTTAATTCCAGGTACATATAAAACATTCTGAAGATGAATAATTTTTCCATTTGGTAACTTGACTGGAATAACCCCATAACCTTTAATCTCGTATCCACTATCATCACCTAAATAGATTTTTGATCCGTATGTACTTTCTTCAAGACTATCAAAAAATTCCTTTTTACCTGTCATGTGAGAGGATGCTCCGGAATCAACATACCATATATCGTCCTCATCAGATGCTGAAAGGGCATGGTCGACTATGAACAGTCGAAATTCATGACTGAAATCTTTATCTTCTTCAACATCATCTTCAACAAAGTATCCTCTGTGCTTTGCCTGCTTCCTCTTTGCATCATCAGCCTGCTTCTTAAAGCATACACTCTGTATATGGCCCTTCTTTCCACAATAATAACATTTCTTTACGGAATCATTTGCAATCATACCTTTATGTGAACGCTTCTGCGATGTTCCTCCTTTCTGCTGTGATTGCTGCTGTGGCTGCTTCCCTCTGAATGATCGTCGTTTCGCCATCAGCGCAAGATCATCACTCCGGGGGTTCAAGTTCTGCTGCCGCTCCTCCTCTTGTAGCAGGATCCCTGTCAGATCATCAAATGTGGGCGCTTTCTCCCTTGCCGCCAATCCAGTGATGAACATTTGAAATTCATCTTGCATCCCGTTTAGTGTGATTGAGACAAGATCAGAGTCAGACACCGCCTCTTCGATGTTCCCCAATGCATCTTTCACATTTTTGATTCGCGCAACAAATGCAACAGCAGTCTCATTTTCGTTCATCCTCATCGAAAATAGCTTGCTTTTAAGTGCCATAACTCAGCGTGTGTTCTGGGTCTGATACAGATTTTTGATGGTTGTCCAGATCTCCGCGGACGTTTTACAATCTCTGATGTGCGGGATAACGTTGTCCTTCACGGACATTTTCAGCAAAACTTTCGCCTTGTTCTCTCGCTTATCCCAGTCTTGCTCCTGCGTCCCTGCATTCACCCTCTGCTCATCACCTGTAACTATGGACCAAGCATTCGCACCTTCAAGCAAGGTCTGGATCTTAAACTTCCAGTTCGTGAAGTTAGATCCATCGAGTTTGCCAGACTCGTGGAGGTAAGATTCCATCGTATTACTCATTCTGATCAGATTTAAGAAATGAATCTACCCAACAGTAACAAAAAATCGATACCTGTCAAATCGATCTGTCACTGATTCAGATCTGCCAATATCTGACAACTCAGCAAAATCAGTCGCGCTCCGATGAGCAAATCCGCTGTTTTTCAATACAGCCAAAAAATCGATCTGATCAAAAACTGATCTGATCTGCCTCTCCCGGATAGATCTGCAACTTCTCCGATCTGCTCCCTTTGCAAATCGCCAAACGAAGATGAGGCTTCCCGCAGATCTCCTTGAAGGTGGATTGGCGCCCCGAGCGTATTGGTGCGTTCCCGAGCGAAAAATCCGCGCCAAGAAAAAATCAGTTAGAGTAAAATTTGCTGGCGCGATTAATCTGTGAAGTTCCGCGCCAATAGGGTAATTTGGCTCTCTGGCGCAATTAATAGACGAATAGTCGCGCCAATTCCTTTCCTGGCGCTACTGTCAGCGCGAAAAGCGTGCCAATTCCCTTCTACTCAGAGAAAAAAAAAACATCCGAGTCCGAGCCAGGTGTTCTGCAATCCACCTGCTCAATTGAGCACAAAGCTCCTTGTGTACACGCAGCCACAGAGGCACCTCACACCACACAGGCAATTCTGCCACAAGGCAAGCTGGCCACAAAGGCACTTTAGTCACAAGAGGTGATACAAGATCAGGCTCACCCAATCTGAGCTATGATACCAAGATAAAATGTGAACATAATTGAAAAAGAAGATGTAGCTCACAGGTGAGGCTTGCACCTAGAGACTACACTCAGAACAAAGAGATCACTCTCGTACATTCTATTATTCATCAATGAAAGATTACATCATTAAATACAATACTAGGAATTAGGAAGTTGCAACCAAACCCCTAAACTCTAGGAACTAATCCTAAACTAGGGAGAATGTTACAACTATGTAACCATTTTCTCCATTAATACAAAATAATATAATTATTTTCAACTTCTTGAGCTAGAGTAATAACATTTTGAATCCTCCTGTTAGATAAGAAACCAAATTGCTCCAACGAAATGTGTGGGTAAATTATCTTTTTGACTCTATTAACAAGGAGCTTGGACATCATCTTATAAACTGAATTACATAAGGAAATTGGTCTATAGTTAGAAAAAAACAAAGAGTTTTCTTTTTTGGGAATTAAAGTAAGGAAAGTAGAGTTTATTGCACCTGGAATGTGCTCGGAACACCTAACTACTTCCTCTATACTGACAATCTCAACTCCCATCAGCTCAAAAAAATACATGAAAATATCAACAAGCCAACCATCGGGCCCTGGGCTCTTGTCCTTGCCATCTCCTTTAGTGTTTGAAGCAACTCCTCTTTCGAGATTGGAGCATCCATTATAGAAGTATGCTCTTCATTGGCCATTGGTGGAAACAGGTTGACCAACTCCATTTTTTCTGTCATGTAATCTCCCTCCCTTTCCATGAATTGTTTTATGAAAAATTGAAGTGCCTCCAATTTATTTCCTTGGAGGAGGTGAGGATGTGCCTAGATTCATATTTTATGACCCATATAAAGCTTAAGTGTTTCCTTTTGGATGCAGCCCTATGAAAAAAAAAATTGTGTTCCTGTCTCTACCCTTGGTTCAAGCCAAATGAATTTTTTGATGCCATTCCTCTCGCTGCTGTTTGAGGATTTTTTCCTTCCTTATCACCAGATTCAACATAGCCCATTGTTGTTGCTCAGAGAAATAACCAGGGGAAATTGGGTCCAATAAAAGAGCTATTTCATTTTCAATTGATTACAACTCCTATATGAGCACTTTTCTATGATTATACACCCAAATTTTGACTTATGATTTCAGCCTCTTGAGTTTATCCTTGATAAACAATATAGGATTATCAATGGTTGGAGAGACCAGGGACGTCCATGAATGGTGAACCGTCTCCTATAAGTCTGAATCGTTTACCCACATAGGATTGAATTTGAAGGGTAATATATGATGCTCAAGCTCATCTTGCCATTCTAGGATTATGGCATCATGAGCAGAGATATCAGAGAAAAATGTCTAGGATCTGTTTCATCCTCTGGCACATAAGTGAGTCCACAAATAATCTATTGATCCTTTTTACTATACCCTCCTCCCCAGATAGACCATTACGCTAGGTCGAGCAGAGAAGGACATGAGAAATGTCTCTGAGTGCCTTTCGATTAAAGAGATCTTTGAAGAACCCTGCCAGTGGAGCCAATCTAACCCAATGGCCCAAGCACTCTCTCGCTTCGAATGTGAAGTTTAAATCCCCAATGATGATCATCAGATGGATGTCCAGGATCCCAATAGAGTCAATTGATTCCCAAAATGATTTACGATTGTTGTATTAGGTGTAGATGTTCAAGATGCGAAATCTGTGTATTATTCCCCTACAATAACCAATCAAGAAAATTCTTGCACAGGTCTATTTGGGCCATTTGGAAATGGCGAAATGGGATGATTTTCAATTCAAAAATGGAATCTCCTTCTTCTGTTGTAGAATTCATCCATTGTCTATACAACGCACTCGAATTGCCAGGTCAAACCAAGGTCTGCAATGGAAGAAGGTTTTCAACATGGGAACCCACGACAATTCCACGTGCCTATTTTGACGGAGCTGCACAACATGGTTCGTGTGCATGTGGAGTATACATTATTCCAGAAGCTGGTCAAGCCTTTGAAATACATTGGAATGGTGGACCAGGGACCAACAATAGAGCTGAGGCGATGGCCCTCGCTGGTCTTCTATCCCTTTGTAACTTTCTCGACCTTCTGAATCGACAAATTTTTGGAGATTCGAAAGTCATCATCGACCACATTTAGTCAAAACACATTATAAAAAATATCAATCTTACTAGATGGCTGAACAGAATAGAGGCTTTATGGAGTAGCAGGAGGGACTACACAATTACACATATTGACAGGGAAAAAAACAAAAGCGCAGATGCTTTATCCAAAATGGGTCTATCTTCTCCCCAAGGTTTTTGGAGGATGCAAATCCCGGTGGACAATATCTCCTACCAGATCTAGGACTTTTGATTACCGGGTACATAATTTTCTTTCCAATGATGAATATCTGGTATGTATCTTTCTCCCACTTTTTGCCTTTCCATTGTGAAGGAATTCTCATATATTTGTCACAGGGATCAGTTTTCTCACTTTCCGTTGTTCTTATATACTTTTTCCTTCCCATATTCCATATATAGCTGAACAGGTTATCTTTTTAATACCACTTTGTGTGGTATTGTTCCACATTTATACCATAGCTGCTGGGTTTTTTTCTTTCTTCTCATATATATGCATTGGCTGTACAATCTTATTTGATGAATATAATACAAATATATAGCTCTTTTTTTTCGCGCTGGAAAAAATAAATTTCGCCCCAAATCGCTGCAAGCCCTCCCGAATTTTGATGTGAGTTTGTGGCGCAACCGAGCCACGAAGGAAATATCTTGAGTAGTATCTTGAGGGCCTTCTCCTTAGTCAACATGGTTTCTCAAAGAAAGATGATGAACGAGCATTTTGACTTTATACATTATTTTAAGGATTTTTTGGTTTGGGAATATCCGAGACCTATTATATTTAAAAAAATTACGCGCATTTAGGAATGATTGAAACGAGATATGTTGCTCTAAGGTCCCGGTAAAGTGTATCCTCCATTGATCCATTTGATTCATTGGAAGGGCATGGATCAAATAGCGAGTATAGTGTCTCCTCCATAGCTTCAGAGATCCGAGTGTTTAGATCAGCCTTAATCCAACCAATTAGTGTGATATTTTTATATTTGGTCTCGTTTTTCTTCCTCCCACTGGGATTAGTTTTATTCGATCCCACTCTAGCCATAGATTCCACATTTTGTAAGGTGTTTTTCTTAATTGACACAGGTTCTCGGCCTAATCCGGGATTTCCTGCTAGACCCCGTAAATCCACATCAACCGAAATTGCAGGTATGTTTACATCGTTGTCTTTCCTGTTGCAAATTGGAGACAATAATGAGACCTGCTCGACTTATTGACCGATTTTTTTATTTATTTTCCCTTCCTCTCTGTGGGGGTAAGAATAGTTCGATTCGTGGATTTTTCCTGGTCTTTTTTGTCGTCTTGTTGGGATTTGCATCCATAATTGTTTCTTCGGCCTTCCCAGTCTTCAGACATGAAGGATTCACATCAAAATGGTCAGATTGGTAGAAACATGGGCTACTGGTAGGCACTTTTTCAAAACTAGTAAGATAGAAAACAACCTCCAGCGTGGAGACCAAAAGCCTTGTATCAATGATTTTCCTCTGCCAATGGCGTTAATAAAAACACTATTACTAGCGTTCCTCCATAACCAACCTTCCCAAAAGAACTACATAGTTTGTACTTCAGACCAAGAACATCCAAACGAAGACAATGTCATTCCTATCGATTTTCAGTAGTTCAAAAGTCATACCGCTTACTAAGAACATCCAGACGAAGACAACCTTCCACCATTACCAGCAGCCCTCCATGACTAACCTTCGAAAACTTCTAACTTTACCTTTCTGAACATTACTTTTCTTCAACTTCCAATCACTATTGGTGCATATATTCGAGAGTAAGTGTAATAATTTTTTTATTCTTTAATATTGGTAGCCTTAACAATATTAATGACTTGGGTACCTTCTCTTTGGATAACTATCTTGTATAATGAAATTAATTCAGATATTATTTTTTCTATTTACAAGTTTTTTTTCTGCAATATCATTAGTAAGTCAAATAATAGTAACTCAAATAATTGTAGTAATATGGTTGTTAATTTTTGACTTGTACTTAAATTATTATCAACTAGGGAGCATATTAAATTATTATCAACTAGGGAGCATAAGTTTGTGAAGTGTTATTTATGGGCAATGCAATTTCTAAGACCTGAAGTATTACAAAATGACCTTTGTATTGCTAATTATTTTCTAATGACAAATGTTTTTACTTATTTATGGACTAAAGGTGTGGGTATCCATAATATTAATTATCTTAGGTAAATTCCTTCACTTTTTAGGAATTGAAATACAATTACCAGAAAGTAAATATAATCTAATGGAAGCAAGTCAATTGATTCCTCAGACAACCATGAAACTATTTCATTTTGAAAGCCCAATTACATAGCATTCAAAAAAGGAAATTTAGTTTATGGAAAGTAGGGATCTACATCATAATGTTTGCTCACACCAATGTATTAAGTCCTTAGCCGACCACATGGCCATGGCATGTTGGAAGAAAACTACAAAAATAATTGTAGATATGGAACATATGCACATTGATTTCTTTAGCCATGAAACACATAGTTGAAGAATCCATGGATTAATGAGCATATGCAATATTTAGCCAAATAAAATAAAAATAGAAACAAACATACAACAAGAAAAAGAAAGAAATTACAATTATTAAGAAACTAATAACAAGTGATATAATCTATGGTATTAAACAATGGATTGCAAATTCATAGTAGGCCTTATTTTTGAAACAAGAGAATTGTTGAATCCTTCAAAAATAGATATCTTTTATAGAAAGAAGATGGAAATAATAAATCCAATATCACATTAACTAAAGAATTCAACATTGCAATGTCAAATGGATTAAAAATGATCCCATTTCTTGCTACCTTAAATGCTAATCTGTTTTGCAGTACACAATTTAATTTAAATAGAAATATGAGCTCCTACATCTTCTGGAATAAACGCTAAGGAATTCATGGATTTCTCCAATAGAATTCCTATAAATCAATGATTTATTTCTTGCTATTATGAATCGTTTGAGAAGTGACTAACTACTTTGATTTCTATAACTATTTGACTACTTGTGTGGCCACCATTAGCTATTTCCCAACATGTTTTTTGTGGCATGTGGTTAGAGGCACATTTCCAACCCCTATAATGTTATATTGAACTTTTTTCTAATAACTCTTTCCTTGATGACACATTCTATAATACTAATTAATTCATTGAGATAGTTGTGAATTCCATAACACATGCATACATAATTCATCAACAAAAATTCACTAACAATATTCACCAAGAGTTTATGGAGTTAGGTTCGTTATCAAAACAAGATTTGTTAATGGCATTTAATAAGAGGCTACAAAATCAAATTCATCGCGGATAAAAGTTCATTAACATATCATTTCATAGAATATGAAAATAACACATATGGACTAAGTCATGAAACCAAAATAACTCATCAAAATTTTCATATAATTATGCCAAACATATCAATTCATAATCAAATATTAGATAAATTACAATGGCTAATAAATGATAATTATGGCAACATTTTAGAAGTGGAAAGGGGTAGTTGGGCACTTAATGAAGTTAGAATATTCAAGAAAGGATGATCCATAACATGTAATTCAGGAGTTCATCGTACCTTCTAAATAAAAGTGTTGCACATCCTTTGTGCAACAAAAAGAAAGAAACTAAGGTGTAGTGGAATTAGTTGGATGCTTTAGATTGTTCCCTCATTGAGGAATTCTACCTTTAGTTTTTCATTGTAGTTCCCCAATAATGACTAAATTTTATAGGTTTTCATATATTTCTTTCACTGCATAACTTTCTTTTCATTATTTTCAACACTTTATAACTTTGTTTTGATCATTTAGAGCACTCTATAACATTATTTTCAGCACTCCCAACACTCTATACCAACGTTTTTATTATTTTTATGAATCTAAAACATTGCTACATAACTTTGTAACACTTTATAGTAATCTCTCACCTCCCAAACCTCCATGTGATGTCTATAAAATATAAAATTGAGATGTATCAAGACATGAATGATATTCCAAGCTAATGCCTTCATTCCATGAATTAAATTCCTCCCAGATTCAATTCATATGTACTTCCCTTGAAATATCACCAAATTCCCCACCCTTAATACATAAGGAGCTACACAATTTTCCAAAATTGACTTTATATTTCCCACCATAATATGAAGTTGGTCACTTAGCAAATTATAGGAGGTCGCACAAGACATTTACTAGTTATATTGAAATCCACTCATCATCATATTACAATGAAAACTTTTCTTTAGCCATGTTGATCTATGAGACTATTTCTAGTCTTGGAGATAACATAATGGGGTAATGTTCCCGCTTTGTTTTTTAAGAAGTGGTATTCCTCTTTTTAAAATAAAGAAATAAATACAAAATGTTTGATATAAGAATAGTCTTAAAAATGTAGATGAATATTGATAGTAGTATTAATAACACATGTTTTAACAATAATAGAATGAGAAATCACAAATTTATGACATGTTGCTTCCAACATAGCAAAAAGTAAAAATGACATATCATTTGGAGAGACAAAATAAAATGAACCAGAGAAAAATTTAAATTATCATTCTTTTTAAACTCATAAAATTTAAAAGGAAGCACACTTGAAATCTCATTCTTTAAACTCAAAGTCAAACATTATGATAGCTATGAGTTCGTGACAGTGCTCTAGGCAACCTTAAATATTCTTTATATCAAATAAAATATCTGTGGAATAAAATTTCATAATATTTGTGAAAATATAGAGTATTTGTCCAAATAGGATGGGATGGGTTACTATGGACCATATATGGAGATTAAAAAGACTATGTTGGAAAAAGTGTCCCCTTTTCACTTGTTGGAATCTCTTTTAGATATTGAGATTTTGAAAAATCCCTAACTATATTTGAGAGTAATTTCAGATCGATTAATTTTTGCAAAGCATATTTGATCCATTCCTTAATATATTGTTTTATGGAGCCCTATTATTTCATATTTGATTGGAACAATAAATGACTCCTTCATTTATTTTAATTCGAGGCCTGTTTGGTGCATAATGTTTTTTTTACCTTCATTCTTATTGACAAAATTAAGCAACCATCATTCAATTTCTTCTTCAAAAGTGCTAGTGAGATTATTAATATCACGAGCCCAAGAGATCTTAATGTATCTAGTTCTACGTGCATTTAGTCCTTAGCCAACAATAAGGCATCCATTATCAAAGATGGGTAATCAAGTGCTTTTACCATGTTATCAATTTTAAAAGACATTCACTTCTTTTCATTTTAATGGTGTCACACTGAAATCATGAAATCATTTGATGAAGTGTGTTGATTCTCTTTAGCGGGCATGCTTGTAATTGTTTAAGTTTATTTTTGGATATAGAGTTTTGTTCCTTTTTCTTAATATAATTCATATTTGGAACTAAAGAAATAAAGGTACTCAACATTTTTATAAAAGTGCTCATTGTTGTTCAAATCTTTTAGTAAATATTCAATAAAAGATGAAATTCTAGTGGTAAGATACTAGTTGAGTTTGTAGCCAAATCACAAGTTTCAAAAATCAATGTCATTTATTGATGTTGTCCACAACGTACTTCCTTATTCTAACCATTAAAATTGAAGCTCTTTCTATTCTTGAACTTGAATCAACTACTTCCTGAAAAAACTCATTGGGTTTCACAATGAATAATGGTTCTACAAATAATGGTGTTGGAAAAAAATTAAGTTCTAACTCATTTATCCTCCTTTTTAATATTATGTTTTTCTACTTTTATTCACTTATTGAATATGCTAAAGCGTCTCTGTAGCTTGGTGCAATTCTAAGAGTCTTAAGGGCTTTATCCCTTATAAATTATATTTTTAGTAACCTTTTTATTTTTAAATTTTTTTTTTCATTTTGTAATATCTTTGATTCTTTATCATATATAGCATGATGTACAATGAATAATTCTTCTAATTTCTACAGTGGAGAAGAACATTAAAAACTAGTGCCAACAATGGCTTTCTAGGGTTGTGCATCTAGTTCTCATTAAATCAATTCTTGAAGCCATCCCTATCTACTAGGCTTCCTCGGCCTGGATTCCAAAAGCCATTTTCAAAGTGTATCAGACATGTTTCATATTCCTATGGTCTGGAAAAAAAGAGGAGTCCACCATGCCATGGGTGGGTTGGGGGGAAATTTCTCATCTGAAAGCTCAAGGGGGATGGGGCCTTAAGAACATCTTCTTGTTCTCTCATTCTTTGGATGCAAAGTGTGGTTGACATTTGATGACCTTGCAGAGTTTATGGTATTTGGTGGTAATAACTGTTGTCACTCACTACATTATGAGTTTTCATTTGTCCCAAGTGCAAAATAGCAGTGAATTTCAAAGCCATATTTCAAACCTCAGAAGCTCCCAAAGATAAATTAGTCCTTCTCCATTGCATAGTGCTCGGAATAAGCTTTCCAACGGTATATGGAAGTCCAAAAATGGGCTTCTGGATCAGAAGGTATGGCCTATTGAAGTTCAGAGGTTATGTTGCCTTTGAAGGAGAAAAGCATATGGGAGGTCCGGGAGCGCATCTCAAATCGCAATCGGCAGTCGAAGGCCCATGGCACATAGTACATCATCATTTCACGAAGCAGAGCTCTGATATCGCATATTGGCGATCGACATTGTCAAAATATCAATCCTAACCAAATTGTGATCAATGATTGTCGATATCGCAAAATCGGCGATCGGGGGTTTCAAGTTCCAGGCACATTGACGATTAGCGAATCGACGTGAAGGCAGGGTGACAATGCTAAAACATTGTGATATCGCGATGTTGCGATATGATAGTGTAAATCACCGGGGAAGGGCCGATTGCGATTAACAAAGAAATTCAACGAAAAACCAAAGGCAGGTGGGCTCTTTCTCTCTCCTCCAGTAGGGCCACATGGTAGCACAGGATTGGTCCTGAGAAAGACACATGGCAGCTGACGTCAACATGATGTGGTGGTACGGAGGACACATGGCATGCAGATTTGGCATTTTTGGGGGTCATAAAGGGCCAAAACCAGGTGGCATGTGTCACCACTCACAAGACGACACATGGCAGTACGGAGATGACATCACATCGCAATCGCAAATCGGCATTGGCAGGATGAGGCATTTCGCTTACATAAAGAAAGCCTCCAATTAAGATTTGTGATAAAAGGCTATGATAAGGGGGCTGGCCTGCGGTCATAAGGTTTCAGCGAGAACCAAGGACTGAGAAACAGGGGGTGATCACATATCGCAATCACAAAAGTTAGGAAAGCACGACCAGAGGTAAAGATTAGAGAAGTCTCGATCACCAACCTCCGATATGAAGCTAAGTACCAGGTCAATGACCCCAGTCATATGAAGAGAATTACAGAAAGGGGCTGAAGCAAAGGGGCCTAAAGGGGATTTGAACTCGCTTGTTTTGTAATGTTTTTAGTGATAAGTGTGAGCACCGGAAAATCCTCCATATTACACTATGATTGCATCATTGGGAACATCATGGCTCCAATACAATAATACTGGAAGTTAGAAGGGATGGATGAGTCGACAGTTGTGTTCGGAATCCATTCAGGCCACTATGTCTAATCTCTTTCGATTCCTGAAAGAGAAGGAGGGATATTGTTAAAGACTGAAAGTGACAAGGAACCGACCGAGAGAGCATGGGGCATGATGTAGCAGAAATTCATTAGACTAGAGGCCAGCAAACAGAGTGGCGCGAAGATATTTCTACAGGACCATCATTTCAGTTTTCTTGTTAATACTGTTTTGTTGTTTTTTGATCGTTGTTGTTGTTATTCTGTTTTATTTTCAAGAAATGCATCTTATTGTTGTAATAATTAGAGGCTTCATGCTGAGACAGCTAGTCATATAGACAGTTGTAAACTCCAGCCAGAAGATATTTTTGTAACTAATTTCCTTGCCCTCCCTTTCCTTATAAAAGGGAGGAAGAGACACTTAAAAAAAGTTCTAGATTTCTGCACCTGCATTGGTCAAATTCTGTGATTCCATTTTTGGTTCTAAGTTTCTTATTCATGAGGGACTTGAGCGATATACTAATGAATGTAATGAACTGGTAATTGGATCCATTTTGAAGATTAATGGAACTATTTGGTAATTCCAATCACGGTAATGCACAATATGTTCCCCCCTTTTGTTTATCACTTCATGTATGTCTTCTCCCTTTGAAATAGTGAAATGAAGTTGTGGGTTCCACCCATATTCATGATTGTATATTTGTTACAAAGTAGCAACAGTACATGTGTTAGCTACAGATTTACTTACGTACCTGTAATGTGCACATATTTACTTATGATGTTTGATGAGAAATGTGCCCATGAGGATTATGGCCTGAAACTTTATTTTCTCACCACTATTGTCACTCTTTCATCTCCTCCTTCTTCCATATTTCTATTGGAAAATCGTTGCTTAGGATTCTGTGTTATTTATAACCCTATGCATCGAATTCCCTCCTTCCTTTCCTCCTCTCCACTTTACTACAACTTCAATATAAAGTTGCATGTTGTTGTGTGTCGGCCACCAGAACCAGACATTTCTCTTTGAGGTTGGCCCAATTTACCCCTTGAGCATTTGGATCCATGTATCGGTTTAAGTTGACCTGGATGATAGACTATTGAACCAAGCCCCCTTTTGTTCTCTTTTTAAAACTTCATGACAATTGGAGTGCAACCGAAAGCCCCCATTGAAAATATTCCATGCACTCCTCTAGCTAATATGTCCTAGGCATTGGTCTACAATCAACCCAGAGGTTTTCTCTACGAAGCTTTCTATGTCTTCCGAAGCACTCGTGCTGCAGGTGCCATTAAAAGCGAAAACATTTTTTGGCACCGTTGTCGGGGAACATATTGAAGGATTTTTCCCCTGGGATATGACAAGTTAAGCACTCTTTGTGTAGGTGAGAAAATACGTTCTGATTTCATCCTCATCACCTTGGCGACTCCATAAATCTCATTATCATTTATCATCCTGGCTTTTAGAAATCCTCACACTCGCTCAGATACCTCTCAGCAGAAAACCCCTTCTGTATCTGACCCAGAGAAATTAATTTTCAGGAGAGTCTAGAAGGAGAAAACTCCTACTACCTGTGCTATTGTCTCATAATTCTTTGAAGCTTCCTCCTCTAGCTCCCAACACGCTACCATCCACTGCTCATATTTTACTCCTAAGGTCCTTACATACCCTACAAAAGATGAGCTAGAGCATCGTGCCCCTAAATCAGAGATCGAAGAGAAAGAAATCTCAGTTACGACTCCTTTCGTTTCATTTTATCCTCATCCTGAGATTGAAAAAGGTAAAGTTATCCTTAATAATATCAATATCCACTATACACTTAGTCACACTACTCTTAACCTAGTTACTCCAACCACTGCGATTTTGGCCCAAGTTCCTCCTCTAAATCTTAATCCTCCCCGATTAATCCGGATGGTTGTTCCAGGTTTCTTACTGAATAAATATGCCCCTCTTGATTTACCTCAACCCCTAAGTGTTATGCCTTAAGACTACCTAAATCTTTTGCCTAGGTTCAATGGGGAAGACGAAAACACTGTAGAGAGACACATTGAAACCTTTTGTGCTTTTGCTAAGAATCTAAATGTAGAACAACTGGATGTGGTCCTGAGACTCTTTGTGTAATCCCTTGATGGAGATGCCAGAAAGTGGTTTAAATCCCTACCCAATGCATCCATCACCACCTGGGAAGAGCTTAAAGACTCTTTCACACAAAAGTAGGGTAAACAGAGAGATCATGAGTATGTCTTCATAGAGTTCAATGCTATAAGGAAGAAGCGAGAAGAGGAAATTTCAGAATTCATAAAAAGATTCAATAAGCAGTATAATAACCTGCCTATCGAGATAAAGCCTCCTCAAGTTGTTGCTCATGTAGGATTTGTGGGAGCGCTTGAGTTCGAATTTTCCTTTACCCTGAGAGAGAAGAAGTCTTTTACTTTAGATAAACTACAAGTTTATGCTCTTGAGGTGGAAGAAGATTTCACCTTGGCAGGAAAGTCAAGAGGAAATAATGAACCCCATGAGAAGAAAAGGGGGAAAGAAGAAGCATCCTCCTCCGGTCAAGGTAAAGAATTACCAAATATGAAGTGGGAAGAAATGGATAAGCTCATTAAGAGTTTATCGCACAAGGTGGTGAAGATTGACCTTGAGAACAAGAATCTCCTGCAACAGAATGCTCAAGGTAACAACCAAGGTTATAACCCACAGTACAGAAGACCACCATTGCAGATACTTCAAAGTGAAATTAAAGATCAACTCGATCAGATCCCTCCTCCTATATATTTAGAAGATGATCCCAGTGAACAACCATTGGATACACATGAGATGCAGGGAAACTTATATTCCTCCTTCTCTGAAGAGGAATAGGAAAACATGGTTCGCCATGAGATGTGCCATGATAGAGAAGCAACAATAAATAAGGAAGACATAGGGGATTATTGTAAAAAAATTGCAGATTTCATACAAGCATATCTACATCGAAGGTATGATCTCAGATCTTCAAAAAATAGGTTGAGGGAACCTGAACAACAAGAGGTAACTGCTCAACAATATATTCCCCTAGTGTTAATAAAGGGAAAGAGAAGTTGAACCCTGACTCATCCAAAGTAAAAGTCTCCTTAAATTAGGAATGCAATAGATCTAAGCAACACATAGAAGAGATGGAACCAGGGCCAGTTTGCATTCATTCTTTAAAAGGAGCTCAAAAAGTTAAAGATTCATGTTTCTCTAATTGAATTGCTAACACAGTCCACTTATAAAGTCCAAATCTCTTAATTCATGCTTCCATCCGCCTCAGCACCAACTCATGACTATCTAAACCTTCAAGAATAAAGACCAATGGTTCTTTTTGGACCTCATGTTGAAGAAATTGATCCTTCCATTGCACCCTCCTATGTGACCCTGGTATTTCATAACCTTTTATTGCACAAATTTATGTTGGACTCTGGAGCCTCGCATAACCTCATGCCCTTAACTGTGATGGAACAAATTGGCTTGCAGATCACCAGACCCTACAAGGACCTATACTCCTTTGACTCTAAGAGGGTCAAATGTGTGGGAATGATAAAAGATCTGGTGGTAAACCTGGCTCAGATCCCTGTGAAGAGCGTAGTGATGGACATAGTAGTGGAAGATATTCCCCCTCGATTCAGCATGCTCCTATCTAGGTCTTGGGGTTCCAAGGTGGGGGGCTCTATCAAATTATATCTAACTTATGCCACTATTCCCACTTTTGGAGGCGAAGAAAGGAGGTTGTACAGAGAGTCCAAATTTGTAAAAACTGTGACCCTAGCTGAAGGTTCTAAAAATTCCCCAATGTATGGAAAAGAAAGCAACCTCTCCTGCCTGTTCCTAGAAGAAGATGAGACCATCTTAGAAGAAACACAAGTACATCTAACGATGCAGCACACAGATGAAAACCAAGTGTGACTTTGACGGAGCGAATTCCAAAGAGGGAAATGGAGCAGGAGTATTGTTGGTACCTCCCGAGGGCAGCTTGATACCCCTCTCATCCAAGCCAGAGTTTGAGGCAACCAACAATGTGGCAGAGCATGAAGCATTGCTCCTTGGGCTACAAACAACAAGGAATGTGAATATCGAATGCTTAACTGTGTGTGGAGACTCTGAGCTGATTATAAATCAGATCGAACGATTTATAGAAGTAGGTAGGGAGTTCACTAACTCAATTAGAAGGTTCATGGAGGAGATTAAAAGAGTTGAGCATCAATTACCAAGTTGGGGACACATATTAAAATTTATGTCCAAAGATTTTATGAGGTACATGATGGTTTTAATTGCTAAATTTCTAGAGAACAATGGAATAAGGTCCAGTACCCTGATGTTGAGATGGTGTCATTGGAAGGTTGGTTTTCAAAATCAGTTGAATTTTGAGTTGCCACTCCCTTTCTTCTTCTGCCTTCTCATAAGAGGTATGAGCAGAACTCAGTCAAGTAGCCATTTTCTTAATTGGCTGCATTGGAGAGAAGAGATCACCTAGTATATATACTTTCAGTAGGTATGGACAACTGTCATTCAAGTTTGAAGCCCGAGGAGAAGGCCCTAAGACTTTGGTGATGTGTTGTCAAAAAATTTTATTTTTCTTAAAAAATTTTAGCTATGTAAGTCAGTCAGTTAGTAAATCTTACAATCATTTAGTCAGTTTTCAGTTAGTCGGTTAATTTTTCAATTTTTATGATGACTCCATGCCCAATGGAAAGAAGGCTATTGGTTTGCAGGTTCTCAGCACCTTGCCAACAAGGCACTGTCCCCAATTGGAGCCAATGTTGTCACTCACTGCATTATGAGTTTTTAGTTGTCCCAAGTGCCAAATAGAAGTGAAGTTCGAAGCCATCTTTCAAACCTCAGAAGCTCTCAAAGCTAAATCAGTCCCTCTCCATAGGATAGTGCTTGGAATAATATTTCCAACAGTATATGGAAGTCCAAAAATGGGCTTCTGGATCAGAAGGTATTGCCTATTGAAGTTTAGGGGTTCTATTGCCTTTGAAATGAAGGAGAAAAGCATATGGGAGGTCTGGGAGTTCATCGCAAATCGAAATCAGTGGTGGAAGGCCCATGGCGCATAGTATATTGGCGTTTCCTTAAGCAAAGCTCTAATATCGAATATCAATGATCGACATTGTTAAAGTATCAATCCTAACCAAATTGCGATCATCGATCGTCGATATTAAAAAATTGACGATCGAGAGTTTGAAGGTCCAGGCACATCGGTAATCGGCGAATCAACGTGACGGCTGGGTGACAATGCTAAAATATTACGATATCGCGACGTTGCGATATAATAGTGTAAATCACCGGGGAAGGGTTGATTTCTATTAACAAAGAAATTCAACGAAAAACCAAAGTCATGTTGGCTCTTTCTCTCTCCTCCAATAGAGCCATGTGGCAGCACAGGATTAGTCATGAGAAAGACACATGGCAGCTGATGTCAGCATGACGTGGTGGTATGGAGGACACATGGCATGCATATTTGGCATTTCTAGGGGTCATAAGGGGCCAAAACCAGGTGACATGTGTCACCACTCACAAGGCAACATGTGGCAGTACGAAGATGACGTCACATCACAATCGCAAATCAACGTTGGCAGGATGAGGCATTTCACTTACAAAAATAAAGTCTTTGATTGTGATTTCTGATAAAACGGCTAGCCAATGGTCATAAGGATTCAACGAGAACCGAGGGCTAAGAAACAGGGGGTGATCACATATCGCAATCGCAAAAGTTAGGAGAGCGCGACCAGAGGTAAATATTAGAGAAGTCTTGATCACCGACCTCCGATATGAAGCTATGTACCAGGTCACTGACCCTGGTCATATGAAGAGAATTACAAAAAGTGGCTTAAGCAAAGGGGCCTAAAGGGGATTTGAACTCGCCTGTTTTGTAATTTTTTTAGTGATAAGTGCTAGCACCAGAAAATCCTTCATACTACACTATGGTTGAATCACTGGGCATATCATGGCTCTGATAGCATAATACTGGAAGTTAGAAGGGATGGATGAGTCGGCAGTCATGTTCGGAATCCGTTCAGGCCACTATGTGTGATCGCTCTTGCTTCCTGAATGAGAAGGAGCAAGATTGTTAAAGAACGAACCAGAGTCCAGCCAACAGAGTGGCGCAAAGATATTTCTATAGGGCCATCATTTCAGTTTGCTTGTTAATATTGTTTTGTTGCTTTTTTATCGTTGTTGTTGTTATTCTGTTTTATTTTCAAGAAAGGCATCTTACTATTGTAATAATTAGAGGCTTCACATTGAGACAACTATTCATACAGACAACTGTAAACTCCATTTGGAAGATATTTTTGTAACTGATTTTCTTGCCCTCCCTTTCCGTATAAAAGGGAGGAAGAGAGACTTAAAAAAGGTTCTGGAATTCTGCACCCGCAGTGGTCAAATTCTGTGATTCCGTTTTTGGTTCTAAGTTGCATGTTCATGAGGGACTTGAGCGATATACTGATGAATGTAATGGAATGGTAATTGGACCCATTTTGAAGATTAATGGAACTATTTGGTGATTCCAATCATGGTAATGCGTAGTATGTTCCCCCCTTTGTTTATCACTTCATGTATTTCTTCTCCCTTTGAAATAGTGAAATGAAGTTGCAGGTTCCACCCTTGTTCATGATTGTATATTTGTTACAAAGTAGTAACAATACCTGTGTTAGCTACATATTTTTACTTACGTACTTGGAATGTGCACAAATTTACTTATGTTGTTTAATGAGAAACGTGCCCATGAGGATTATGGCCCGAAACTTTAATTTTCCCTCCACTATTGTCGTTATTTCATCTCATCCCTCTTCCATATTTCTATTGATCGGTTATTAGGATTCTTTGTGGTTTACAGCCCTATACATCGAATTCCCTCCTTCCTTTCCTCCTCTCCACTTTACTACAAATTCAATATAAAGCTGCTTGTTATTATGTGTCGGCCACCAGAACCAGAAATTTCTCTTTGAGGTTGGCCCAATTTACCCCCTGAGCATTTGGATCCATGTATCAGCTTGAGTTTACCTGGATGACAGACTATTGAACCAAGCCCCCTTTTATTCTCTTTTTAAAACTTCATGACAATTGGAGTGCAACCAAAAGCCCCCATTGAAAATCTTCCATGCACTCCTCTATCCAAGATTTCCTAGGCACTGGTCTACAATCAACCCAGAGGTTGTCCCTAGGAAGCTTTCTATGTCTCTCGAAGCACTCATGTTGCAAGTGCCATTAAAAGTGACAACATATTTTGGCGTCATTGTCGGGGAACGTATTGAAGGATTTTTCCCCTGGGGTACGACAAGTTAAGCACTCTTTGTGTAGTTGAGAAAATATGTTCTGATTGCATCCTCATCACCTTGGCGATTCCACAAATCTCATTATCATTTATCATCCTAGATTTTAGAAAGCCTCACACTTGCTAAGATACCTCTCAGCAGAAAACCCCTTCTGTATCTGACCCAGAGAAATTAATTTTCAGGAGAGTCTGGAAGGAGAAAACTCCTACTTGTGCTACTGTCTCATCATTATTTGAAGCTTCCTCCTCCAGCTCCAAACATGCTACCATCCACTGCTCAGATTTTACTCCTAAGGTCCTTACATACCCTACAGAAGATGAGTTAGAGCATCATGGCCCCAAATAAGAGATCGAAGAGAAAAAAATCTCAGTTACAACTCCTTTTGTTTCATTTTCTCCTCCTCTTAAGATTGAAAAAGGTAAATCTATCCTCAATAATAGAAATATCCACTATACACTTAGTCACACTACTCTCAGCCTAGTTACTCCAACCACTGTGGTTTTGGCCCAAGTTCCTCCTGTAAATCTTAATCCTCCCCCATTAATCCAGATGGTTATTCCAGGTTTCTTACTGAATAAATATGCCCCTCTTGATTTACCTCAACCCTTAAGTGTTATGCCTCAAGACTACCTAAATCTTTTTCTTAGGTTCAATGGGGAAGACGAAAACATTGCATAGAGACACATTGAGACCTTCTGTGCTTTTGTTGAGGATATAAATGTAGAACAACTAGAAGTGGTCCTGAGAATATTTGTGAAATCCCTTGATGGAGAAGCCAGAAAATGGTTTAAAGCCCTACCCAATGCATCCATCACCACCTGGGAAGAACTCGAAAACTCTTTCACACAATAGTGGGGTGAACAGAGAGATCATGAGTATGTCTTCACAGAGTTCAATGCTATAAGGAATAAGTTAGAAGAGGACATTTCACAATTATTAAAAATATTCAATAAGCAGTATAATAACCTTCCTATCGAGATAAATACTCCTCAAGTTGTTTCTCGTGTAGTATTTGTGGGAGCCCTTGAGTATGAATTTGGCTTTACCTTGAGAGAGAGGAAGTCTTGTACTTTAGATCAACTCCAATTTGATGCTTTTGAGGTGGAAGAAAATTTCACCCTAGAGGGAAAGTCAAGAGGAAAGATTGAACCTCATGAGAAGAAAAGGGGGAAATAAGAAGCATCCTCCTCTGTTCAAGGTAAATAATTACCAGATCTGAAGTGGGAAGAAATGGATAAGCTCATTAGGCATTTATCACAGAAGGTGGTGAACCTTGAGGTTGAGAACAAGAGTCTCCCGCAACAGGATTCTCAAGGTAACAACCGAGGTTATAACCCATGGTATAGAAGGCCACCATTGCAGATACTTCAAAGGGAAAGAAAAGATCAACTCGATCAGATCCCTCCTCCTCTATATTTAGAAGATGATCCCAGTGAATAACCACTGGATACACATGAAATGCAGGGAAAATTTTATTCCTCCTTCTCTAAAGAGGAACAGGAAAACATGGCTCACCATGAGATATGCCATGATAGAGAAGAAGCAGTAAATAAGGAAGACATAGGGGATTACTGTAAACAATTTGTGGATTTCATACAAGCACAACTACATGGAAGGTATGATCTTAGATCTTCAAAAAACAGGTCGAGGGAACCTGAACAAAAAGAGGAAACTTCTCCCTAAGATATTCCCCCATTGTTAAATAAAGGGAAAGAGAAGTTGAACCCTAACTCATCCAAAGTAAAAGTCTCCTTAAATAGGGAATGAAATAGCTCTGAGGAACACATAGAAGATAAGGCACTCATTCTTACAAAATTTGTTGTGATAAAGAAAGAGAGGTAGAGCTGGGAGGCGTAGAAAAGGGTCAGTCTACATTCAGTCTTCAGAAGGAGCTCGAAAAGTTAAAGATTCTTGTTCCTCTAATTGAATTGCTAATGCAATCCACTTATAAAGCCAAAATCTCTCAATTCATGCTTCCATCCACCTCAGCACCAACTCATGATTGTCTAAACCTTTAAGAAGAAAGACCAATGGTTTTTTTTGGGCCTCATGTTGAAGAACTTGATCCTTCCACTACACCCTTCTATGTGACCCTGGTAATTCATGACCTTTTATTGCACAATTGTATGTTGGCATCTCAAGCCTCGCATAACCTCATGCCCTTAGTCATGATGGAACAAATTGGCTTGCAGATCACTAGACCCTACAAGAACCTATATTCCTTTGACTCTAAGAGGGTCAAATGTGTGGGAATGATAAAAGATCTGGTGGTAAACCTGGCTCAAATCCATATGAAGAGCGTAGTGATGGACATAGTAGTGGCAGATATTCCCCCTTGATTTGGCATGCTCCTATCTAGGTCCTAGGGTTTGAAGGTCGAGGGCTCTATAAAATTAGATCTAACTTATGTCATTATTCCCACTTTTGGAGGCGAAGAAAGGAGGTTGTACAGAGAGTCCATATTTGTAAAAACTGTGACCCCAGCTGAAGGTTCTAAAAATTCTCCAGCATATGGAAAAGAAAGCAACCTCTCTTGTTTATTCCTAGAAGAAGATGAGACCATCTTAGAAGAAACACAAGTACATCTAATGATGCAGTTAGACCACCAGCACATAGATGAAAACCAAGTGTGGAATTTATAATTTGATGGAGTGAATTCCAAAGAGGGAAATGGAGGAGGAGTATTGTTAGTACCTCCCGAGGGTAGCTTGATACCCTTCTCATCCAAGTCGGAGTTTGAGGCAACCAACAGCATGGCAGAAAATGAAGCATTTCTCCTTGGGCTACAAACATCAAGGAATGTGAATATCGAATGCTTAATTGTGTGTGGAGACTCTGAGCTTATTATAAAGAAGATCAAATGATTTATAAAAGTAGGTAGGGAGTTCACTAACTCAATTAGAAGGTTCATGGAGGATATTAAAATAGTTGAACATCAATTACCAAGTTGGGGACACATTAAAATTTATGTCCAAATATTTTATGAGGTACATGATGGTTTTAATTGTTGAATTTATAGAGAACAATGGAATAAGGTCCAGTAACCTGATGTTGAGATGGTGTCATTGGAAGGTTGGTTTTCAGAATCAGTTGAATTTTGAGTTTCCACTCAATTTCTTCTTCTTCCTTCTCATAAGAGGTATGAGCATAACTCAGTCAAGTAGTCATTTGCTTAACTGGCTACATTGGAGAGAAGAGATCACCTAGTATATATACTTTCAATAGGTATGGAAAACTGTCATTCAAGTTTGAAGCCTGAGGAGAAGGCCCTAAGACTTTGGTGATGTGCTGTCAAACTTTTTTATTTTTCTTAAAAATTTTCATCTATTTAAGTCAATTAGTTAGTATATCTTACAATCATTTAGTTAGTTTGCAGTCAATCGGTTAATTTTTTAGTTTTTATGATGACTCTATTCCCAATGGAAAGAAGGTTACTGGTCTGCAGGTTCTCAGCACCTTGCTAGTAAGGCATTGTCCCCAGTTGGAGCCAATGTTGTCACCCACTGCATTATGAGTTTTTCAGTTGGCCCAAGTGCAAAATAGCAGTGAAGTTCAAAGCCATCTTTCAAACTTTAGAATATCTCAAAGCTAAATCAGTCCCTCTCCATTGGATAGTGCTCGGAATAAGATTTCCAACAATATATGGAAGTCCAAAAATGGGCTTTTGGATCAGAAGGTATGGCCTGTTGAAGTTCAGGGGTTCTTTTGCCTTTGAAATGAAGGAGAAAAGCATATGGGAGGTCCGGGAGTGCATCACAAATTGCAATCAGCGGTCGAAGGCCCATGGCGCATAGTATATCGACGTTTCACGAAGCAGAGCTTTGATATCGCATATAGGCGATCGACGTTTTCAAAGTATCAATCCTAACCAAATTGCGATCAATGATTGCCAATATCATAAAATCAACAATCGGAGGTTTCAAGGTCCATGCACATCGGTGATCGGTGAATCGGTGTGACGGTAGGGTGACAATGCTAAAACATTGCGATATCGTGATGTTGCGATATAATAGTGTAAATCACCGGGGAAGGGCTGATCGTGATTAACAAAGAAATTCAATGAAAAAACAAAGGCAGACGGGCTCTTTCTCTCTCCTCTAGTAGGGCCACATGGCAACACAGGATTGGTCTCGATAAAGGCACATGGCAGTTGACATCAGCATCATGTGGTGGTACAGAGGACACATGGCAGCTGACATCAGCATGATGTGGTGGTATGGAGGACACATGGCATGCGGATTTGGAATTTTTAGGGGTCATAAGGGGCCAAAACTAGGTGACACATGTCACCACTCACAAGGTGACACATGGAAGTATGGAGATGACGTCACATTGCAATCATAAATCGATGTTGGCAGGATGAGCCATTTCGCTTACATAAAGAAATCCTCGGATTGCAATTTGCGATAAAAGGGCTCCGATAAGAGGCTGACCTACAGTCATAAGGATTCAGCAAGAACCGAGGGCTAAGAAACAGGGAGGCAATCGCATTTCGCAATCGCAAAAGTTAGGAGAGCACGACCAGAGGTAAAGAGTAGAGCCCATATAATCACGTCGATGGAGAAACTATTAAAGAAAGATGTGACTTTTTGTTGGGATGAGGAGTGTCAATAGAGTCTTCATGTGTTAAAGGACAAGATGGGACTGCACCCATCTTAGTATTTTTGGATTGGAAGATAGAGTCCCATGTGCATGTATATGCCTCATGTATTGCGTTGGGTGCCGTACTGACCCAACCTGGCGAAGGTGATATTAATCATCCAATAGCCTTTGCAAGTAGGAAACTAACCAAAGCCGAAAATAACTATTCCACTACAAAGCACGAAGGGTTGGCGATGGTCTGCGCGCTGTAAAAGTTTCGACATTATTTGTTGGGCGCACATTTCAAAATGTACATAGATCACTCCGCTCTCAAGTACATGGTCAACAAGACTGTGTTGGGGGGGGAATATCTGTAGGTGGTTGTTGTTGTTCCAGAAGTATGAATTTGAAGTAATAGTGAAGCCTGGACAATTGAACGTAGGACCGGATCACCTAAGTCAAATCAAGATAGGTGAAGAACAAACCAATTTGGAAGAAGGATTTTCAGATGCGCAGCTCTTTGCTATGCGCATTGCGGATGAACACTTTGTTGATATCATTCAATTTTTTACCACGAGTACAACCCCAAAAGAATATTCTACTCAACAGAAAAAGGAATTAGTGGTCCACGCAATTGATTTTTCTGTTATAGTGGGACATTTGTATACGATGGGAACTTATGAATATTGCGCCAATATGTTCTGGAGTATGAGCGTGCTAGTATCCTCATCGAAGCACATGGAGGAGTGGCGGGAGGACACTATGCAAGTAGAGCCACCACGCATAATATTTTATGCGCAGGGTTATGGTGGCTGATAGTGCATAAGGATTCTGAGGCATTTTGTAAAGCATGCGATGCTTGTCAAAGGACGGGAAAACCTTCGTGAGGAGATGAATTTCCCTTAAACCCTCATGTTTCATTACAAGTATTTGAAAAATGGGACAATTGACTTTATAGGTCTGATACAACCACCAGGAAGGAAGACAGGCACACGGTACATCATTACTGCGATGGAGTACTTAACCAGATGGGAATAAGCATAGCTGGTGAAGGATTGTATTGCTGCTACAACTGTGAAGTTCCTGTTTGAATACGTCTTAACGTGGTTTGGGTTCCCTAAGATATTGATGAGTGATAGGGGTATGCATTTCCTGAATGAAAAAATCAGCGCAATGCTCAAAGAATTCCAGGTTTACCATCAAAAGAGTACGCCCTATCACCCCCAAGACAATGGTACAGTGGAAGCGTTCAATAAGATTCTATAGAATTCATTGACAAAGGTTTGTAACACGAATAGAAACGATTGGGATGTATGCATATCGACGGTGTTATGGGCATATAGGACGACGTGCAAGAAGTTAACAGGCCAAACTTCATTTAGGTTGGTCTATGGGATTGAGGCAGTGATGCCCATGGAATATATTTTTCCAAGCCTGCACATTGTGGCTTTGATAGAGATGACGGATCGCGAGACGTTAGAGGAACGACTCGCGCAGTTGATGGAGTTGGAAGAAGACCGATTTCTTATAGGATTTCACTATCAAGTGTAAAAGAAATGTGAGAAGGCATGGCATGATAGGCATATTAAGTTGTGCACTTTCAAGGTGAACGATTTGGTTTTGATCTATGATAGTAAGTTCACAAAGTTTCTTGGCAAGTTCCAAATGCATTGGTTGGGCCCGTATATTATCAAGGAAATTACAAATGTTGGTGTAGTTCAGCTCACGAAGCTGAATGGCGAATTATTCCCTGGAAGGGTGAATGGAAGTTAGTTGAAGTTGTATATAGGGGATCATGCCCCTACGTAATGACTACTATTGGAATTTCTAACCCGTTAGAAACCCTCCATGCACTTTACTGATTTATTCTTACCTACTTGTTATGTTAACTAACAAGTTATTTACCATGTAAATACTGAAAATAAATACAAGTGCATGCTCAACATATTACAGATCATCAACTGAAGGAAACAAAAACACGCACACAAATGATACCATTATTTTTGGACTAATGTCCCTGGAAAAACACAATGTGGGAAAAATGGTGCAGTTATCTGAGGGTTTTATTATTAAGCAGCTCTTTTCTAAGTACATTGTGTGCCAAACTGGCTAACTCGACAAAGATAAAAAAATATGGCAGAAATACCTCTCTTCGGAAACAGGTATTCGGAAAGCCTGCTCCATGAAATCCCTCTCCAGCACAATCTGAAGCTCAGCGCTAATCCTGTTGGCCTCTGTGTCAGCCTACTCAGGCTCTGTACAGCCTCTCTGGCTCTCTGCGTCACCCCTGCAGTCTCTGCATGGATGACGCAAGTCCTTTTGGCTCTGCGCAGTCTCTGTTGCTTCTGTGTGGATCCCTCTGGCTCTATGTCTGCCTCTCTCTGCTTCTGCGCTGGTCTCTTGGCACTGTCCCTGCCTCTCTACCTCGTACTCACTACCCCTCACTACAACTAATCACTGATTCTATCTCTCTTAGCAAACCCCGCTCTAGAGAATAGAATGACTAATCACTCTGGTGTATTCTCCAAGTAACCCTCAAGCCTCCTCTTATACTTTTCTCGTTGACAAATCAACAGCCGAGATTAAGTCCTTAATCGGCAGCTAAGATTAGATCTGGCTTGATCCATGTCTTTTGGACCATTCTAACACAATTTTATATTAATTCACATTAATATTTTAATTTCCCTAAGTTTAGACTTAGGGACTCCATTAAAAATATTAATTATTTTAATATCTCCCTAACTGTTTAGAATCTGCCCAAACCCTTTCTGGGTATTAGAGATCTCATGTGCCCTAAAATCTCCACCAAATTTCTTGGCTAGATCACATCCAATGCTACCCAAAATCAACACTCCCTGTTAGCGAGGACTGTGCTCTGACAATACTCCTTATTGAGTATCACCCAGATTATCTGGCATTGGTCCCTTTGCTAATGCTAGGCCTGCTGCCCATCATCCTCTGCATTGTTGCATCCTATACTATTGCCCATAGCTCTGCCACTTCCATTGTTGCATCTGTACGACAGCTCCCTCTGCATCTGTGTTGCTTCCCATGACCCTGCCATTGTCACTACTGCGTCTACACTGCATCTCCTCTCATCATGTTGCATTGTGTTGCCCATAGCACTACCACTGCTAACTATTGCACTGCAACTCAGTTACTGGGAAGTAAGTAATTGATCTCCCAACTCTGACCTCTCTGTTAGGCTAGAGTACTCCTGATGTTGAAGCTCCCTCTGTCGCTGATAAGTACTCCCTCTCTAACTTATGCGTTGTTGCAACAACTCCTTGCATCTCGTACTATTGCACACCTCTCTGTGTCATCCTGCATTGGTGCAACACTCCCGTGCCTCTCACACTGTTGCAGCCTGCTAGCCTCGCACTGTCCTGGGAATTCTGCACTGTAGCTCTCTCTACCGCTTCATTCGCATCCGTTTCTACCCACATCTGCCAGTCCTGCTACTCCTCTTCAAGGCTCCCATAACACAATCTAATCCAAGAGGCTGGGTACCTCGAGGATCATGCCCCTCATCGCCTGTAGTCCGTCTAACTACAACTCGATGTCTCCCCACTTCTGCTCAAGTGACGTGTGTGCACTCATGGCATAGTCATCGTCTGTCTCCACTTCCTTCTCTTCCCTTGTTGGCGCTGCCTTGGTCTCGGAGGCCTCTCCCTTGTTCTTCTTCCTTGGACACTGGGTTTCATAATGACCCAGCTCCCCACAGTGGAAGCATTTGATCTTGGAGAGGTCCTTCTTCTTCTGTTTCTCTTGCTTTCCCTCAGATGCTAGGGAAACATTCTCCTCCTCCTGCTTGACTCTGATCCCCTTGTCGTTGCTTCCTATCTTGCTTAACCTTTTGATCTCTTCTTGGCGAAGAGCCGCCCACATTTCCTCCCAATGTGGAAGGGTTGCTCTACCCAGTATACTCTGGAAAAATACCTCCCAAACTTCTGAGATTGCGTTCAGGGTTGTTCTCACCATCAATTCCTAATTTGGCGTGGCCCCTATGGAATTCAGATGATCCTGAATCTCATTCAGTCGACCGAGGAAGGTGTCGATTGGTTCTCCCTTCTTCATCTGGTATGACCGCAACTGATTTTCTAGTAACATCCTTCTCTGCATAGAAGTATGTTGGTACAATTTTTTTAGGGCCTCCCACATTTCATTTTCCGTTTCCTTCTCGACAATGTGTGGTACTACATGTTCCTTGACCCCGTTAAGGATGATGCTCTTGGCCCTCGCCATTGCCTCCTCATACTTGTCGTTATCAGTTTGATCAACTGGGATCGCTATCATCCTCAAGGTGAAGTGCTTGACATGATTTTTGTCAAGTACAGATAAGATTCTGGCCTTCCTGACTGTGAAGTTTGAGGCTCCGTCCAATTTGTCCTGGTCTCTTACTTTGTGTAGTGTCATGCTTCTCTTCTAATTCCCTCCTATAAGTTCTCGATGTGACTCCCTTTGAGCCTTGCTTTCCCTCCTAGAAATCCTTATGCCGATGTCGAGATGCCCCTTACTCTGATTTTTTGTGCAACTGCACCACTGATATGGATTTCTCGGCTAGAAACCCTCAGCAGCAACTCCCTCCTCCTTGGCCTTGCCTTGTTAGGTACTATTCTGACTACAATACCCCACCAGCTCCACTCTACAACTTATCCACAGCCTCCTAAACCCTAGCAACCTGAAGGTGAGCTGCACAGTCCCGACGCCGACAAACTTGCTCCCTCAGCCAACTGCGTTAGCCCTCCTGGCCTTTGCATGGCTCTGCGTGAGCTTGTCTTTGCCTCCTTCAGCCTCTGCGCAACCTCTTCTTGGCTCAAACTTGATGATGTAAACACTACGTCACCCCTTCCTTGCTGCTTTGCTGCTAGGAATAGCTTTTGTCACTCAGGACAGTTGTTTTCTATTGTTGCTGCTTTGTTCGGCTGATGTCCTCAGTTCTCCTGTGATATGCAACCACGCTCTGATACCATGTTGGAATTTCTAAGTCTAACCCATTAGAAACCCTCCATGCACTTTACTGATTTATTCCTACCTACTTGTTCTGTTAATTAACAGTTATTTACCATGTAAATACTGAAAATAAATACAAGTGCATGCTCAATATATTGCAGATCATCAACTAAAGGAAACAGAAACAAGCACACAAATGACACTGTTATTTTTTGACTAATGTCCCCATAAAAACCCAATGCGGGAAAACCAGTGCAGCTATCTGAGGGTTTTATTATTAAGCAACTCTTTTCTGAGTACACTGGGCTCCAAACTAGCTAACCCGACATAGATAAAAAAAATCTGACAGCAATACCTCTCTTTAGAAACAGGTATTCAGAAAGCCTGCTCCACGAAATCCCTCTCCAACACAATCTAAAGATCAGCTTTAGCATTTCTGGCCTCTACTTCAGCCTACTAAGGCTCTATGCAACCTCTTTGGCTCTCTGTGTCACTCTTGCAGTCTCTGCGTGGATGACGCAGGCCCTTCTAGCTCTACGCAGTATTTGCTACTTCTGCGTGGATCCCTCTGGCTCTGCATCTACCTCTCTCTGCTTCTGCGCTAGTCTCTTGGCACTATCCCTGCCTCTCTACCTCGTACTCACTGCCCCTCGCTGCAACTGATCATTGATTCTATCTCTCTTAGCAAACCCCACTGTAGAGAATAGAATAACTGATCACTATAGTGTATTCTCCAAGTGACCCTCAAGCCTCCTCTTATACTTTTCTTGTTGGCAAATCAACGGCCGAGATTAAGTCCTTAATTGGCGGCTAAGATTAGATCTGGCTTGATCCATGTCTTTTGGACCATTCTAACACAGTTTTATCTTAATTCACATTAATATTTTAATTTCCCTAAGTTTAGACTTAGGAACTCCATTAAAAATATTAATTATTTTAATATCTTCCTAACTGTTTAGAATATGCCCAAACCCTTTTTGGGTATTGGAGATCTCATGTGCCCTAACCTCTCCACCAAATTTTGTGGCTAGAGCACATTCAATGCTACCCCAAATCAACAACTACATGGTAGCAGGATAGTCTTAGCGCTCCAAGCAGCTGGAAGGGAGAGAGGGACTATAAACTACACTGCCCGAAGAAGAGGAAAACACAGTAAGGGGGTTGCATGATGGACGCAAGGGGTACAACAGAAGAATTTGCGATAGAAAAAGCTGCGATGGACGAGTTGTGCCACGGGGGTTGGTGCCGCGCAGTCGGGTCCAAAAGTAGTCATTAAAGACATTGTTCATGATTGGATAATGAAAATCTCATTAGGAGGAGTGGGTAGGCAACATTTATGGCGAAAATATTTGGAGATCTGCCACCAAAGATGCATTTATGATCAAAAAATGGAGGGAACGTTTGAATTTGAATTTGAAATTGCCTATAGATATGGCATGTTGGTCTACCGTAGAACACTTTGCCTTCTAAAAATCGTGTATGAACCCTCTTGTTTCCACTCTATGAATCAGAAGATTTGGGAGGATTTGTTTTCAAGCTTGGAATTTGCGAGACTGCCTGAGTGGAACCCGAAGGTTATCCCTGAAAAGATGTTTGTTGAACCTGTAAGTTCCGAAGTCGTTGTCTCTCAAGCGGAAGCCCCTAAAGTTGCATCAATAGAAGCTAAGTCATCTGTGCCTACTGCGCCAAGGTCGCTTAGGCCGAAGCCATCTACTGCTAAGGAAAAGTAGAAGAAACCCCAAGCTGTACCGGTGAAGTAGTCACCGAGGAAGATTCTAACAGAGGTTAGGTAGAAAGGAAAAATGGATAAGTCCAAGCAGCCCCATGAACCCTTAGATTTGGACGAAGAAGAACTCTGCGAAGGAGTTGAAGAGCTGGATGTTGATGAGGGAGAGCCTCTCACTAGGCTCCCAAATTATATCCCTCCGCGAAAAGGGAAAGCGAAGGTTCCAAAGGATCTCGATAACGTAAAATTCACGATATCTACATCACTATCGCCGGAAGAAGTGGTATTTGAAGGCATGCTCTTAGCGCATATCCCTGCATTAAAAATGGAGGATTGGGATCTAGCCGATCACGATAAATTTCCACATTTGGCCACCAATAAGTACATGACCAAGATTTACTATGAAGAGACTGGGTTCACAAAGTTGGAACCAATGAAATGGGTAAAAGGGGTCAAGTAAGCCAGATTGCTACATATGTTGTGTGTGCCACACTTTATCAAGTCGATTATCAATGTTGTATGTGTGCGCCAATTACTCACACTGGTGCACGATGGTTGTTTGTGGTTAGGTGAACCCATCCCCATAACAGACATGTTGATCCACAGAATTACGAAATTTCCCTATAAAGGGGCGGATCTAGCCAAGGAGTTTGGAGGCAAAAGCAAGGAGAAGGAGCTTACAGATAAAATGAAAAATGAGTTTGGATTGGTCAAGAAGTTGCGTGGATACTCTATCCGCTCTATTAAAGACCAAGCGATGCAGTTTTCCACTCAAATTTTGGCCAAGAAGGTCATGAAAAAATGTTGCATAGACGAGGTTCTAGCGCTAGTAATTTCATTGGCTACACAGTGGGAAAAGGAGGTTCAGTACAACTAGCTGCAGTACCTTTGCAAGGATTTCTTAGCAAATTGTCATGAAGCGTCGGATGATGGCAAGGAATTTCACTATGCCTGGCTCCTGCCACTAATTGTACACGTTGCATGGCAACTTCCGGAGGATAGTCAGTTCACTCCGCAGGATGAGGATTTACCAGAGGTAACAGAGTTCTCTTCATTGTGGGTGACGAATGACCCAGAGAGGGTCTAGAAACAAAATTCTTTTGGATACTGGTCGAGATGGACCTCCACACAGTGATCAGTCAGAGGCCAAGGTTGTCTCCAACCTTGTTTGAGTAGTTATAGGCCTATGTGGAATTTAAGGCCGATTTTCATAATGTATACATTCGCGTGAGGCGAGATCCTAAGAAGATATGGCACAAGTTTCCATACCTAGTTACGAAGGTTGATGTATAGGAGATTGTGGGGACATGGCCAAGGGAGTGGCTACAACCCATATATCTTGGCATAGGTACCAACAAAGGCGGAGAAAGTTGCGCCGCATAGACAACAGTTGCGTAGAAACCGAAAGAAGCAGCACAAGAAACAGTGTGCGAATTGGTTGATCAATAGAAGAAAGAAGTTTCTGTTAAAGCAGTTGCTACTAATGCAGCTGCCGAAAAAGAGTACGTTGCAAAAGAGGCTACGGTAGAAGTTGAGGAGTCAGCTTCCCAGCATATTGAAGAGTAGGAACAGTCCGAGCAGGAAGGAGCCGAGGGTGATGCGTAGAGCACTCCCTTCAAGGTGTCAAAGCGCCAAAAGGAGACAACTACCACACCAAGGAAAAAGCACAAATCAGACAAGCAAGTGCGCATTGACCCAATGGTCCTCACACAGGGGAACCTTAATGAAATTGGGGATAAGGTTAGAGATACAACAATGGAACTGTGGCAACATTTCGAGCAACAGTTCCAAAAATCACTCGAAAGCGTGCAGAAATATTTGCACAAGTTGCAAATATAGATAGGTCGGATGCAAGCGAGCGTGGGCCAAGCGAGAGAGGTTCAAGTGAGTCTACAAAAAGTGAGCGAGAGTGTAATGGAAAGATAACGGACTCTAGACCTTAAAGTCATTCCCTTTCCATAAGGAACATTACACATAGAGTTATAGGAAGATAATGCCTAGCTCGGAAAGATCAAAGGTGTGAGTGTGAATTTAGTCGCGCTGCCACTTCAGACCCTCCACACGCTTCATCAGGGGATCTCATATGAGCTTTGGATCAAACAGCAACGTGCGCTATCGGTAATTAATGAAGTCAAAATGAACAATGAGAAAATCTTCGCAAAAAAGGCTCAGGCTCTTAAGGAAAAAGAAGAGCTAGTAGCGCGAAGCTAGAACCTTGAAGCAGCAATTACACAAGTGTGTAATTCAGTACTAGAACTACACATTCCAAAGGATGTGGCAGCTTTAGCAAAGATTCAAAAATTGGCTACTGAAATTTGATAGTCTAAGGATGAGGTAGGCTGAGTTACTTTTGACTTTTAGATGAAGATCTTGGAACTGCAGTTGACTACTCCGCCAGATGTCAGGGAGCAGCATGGCACAACCATCAGAAAACACATGTCTACTTTGGATAATGCAGTATCGGGCTGCAATGGTCTTTTTGAAAACGCAATGGAGCTATGGACCACTTTGCAGGAGGACTCAAACCTGTAGCGACTGGGTACAGAGATTAGAGAGGCACAACAGAAAGTTGATGAGATCAGGGCAATTGCGTGCACTTTGGCGCCAGTCCAGTGCTTCACGCGCTTACAAGAAGGGAAGCTACTGCAAGCACAGGTTGAGGAGATGCAGCGCAAAGAAGTAATTTTGAAGGCTCAGATTCAACCATGGATAGAGGAAGCGAGCCAGATTACTTTGGCTATCCAAGAGAAGCTGAAGAATTTCCAGCAGACATAAAGGACCATGCGCCTCGCGATGGAGGGGCCAACTATAGAGAAGTTGGTCAAAGAAGTGCAGCAGGTCGTAGTACAGAGCACAACGGACCTTGAAGTATTGAAGTTGGAGTTTAGTGACCTCCGCAATAAAGTGGAGAAGCCAGATGAGTGAGTCGAGGGAAAATCATCATATTTGTGTTGGGGGCCTATTGGGATGGGGTCCCTGGGGTCAAATTTTGTTAGTTAAGTCAATTTTTGTAATATTTTTGTTAAAGAATGTAAAGTCTCCGTGAAATGTGGAAGTGGAGCGCGAAGCTAAGTAAGAGTCAAAGGGGCATTAGTCCCTTGTATGGGTAGGTGATAGGATGGTTTTGAGACTCGCCCATGGTCCGCGGGCCATGGTATTGTAATGAAAAGGCTATATATAGTTGAGTCATAGCAAGTCTAAGGAGGTAACGTTTTGTGAAGAACCATTGTAAGGGCAAGGCACTAAGGCAGGAAAGGTTTGTTTCTTGTACTTGGGTGAAAGGGGAAGGCTCCTACAGCTGAGGACATGGAGACCTTGGAAAGTCCGCAGGCTGAGTGTGCAGGCCCCTGCAGCTAAGTGCGCAGGAAGAATAAGTCTGTATCTGGGCATTTACATCTTAATAAAGACAATTTTTGAGTCGAATCTGTGCATCTTTGCCTTGTTTATTGTTTCGGTTAATTTTGTATATTTCTTTGATTTTCTACGACTTATGTGAATTAATGTTTGTTTATTGCGTGAAAATAGTGGATCTATATCTTTAATGCGTGTTAATAATAATTTAAGACCTTCGCGAAGAGTTGGAAGTTGTTAGAATAGATTTACAGTAGTTGATCAATCACAAGAGTTAGGGCTACACGAAGGTAGATCTAAATCTTAGGAACTTCGTGAATCTCGAACAAAGGCCTCTGGATGTAGAAACCTGGTTCTAGCATCCCCCAATACTACTTCAGGTGATACTGCAACCTGCGCTACATAGGTTGTTGTCGAAAGGGCCAGCAGTTAGGGTTTGTTGGTTGGTGTGAATAACTCTGAACCTGGGTCAGGCCCCCTCAAGCCAACAGCGGGAGAAGTGGATGATTTAAGGAACCAGTTCGCTTCAGCATGGTGTAGACAATCACGTGTAAAGTGGTCCTCGTTAAAAATAAAACCTAGGTATCAAGGCTTGTATTTCTCATCGGAAGACGAATTTGTTTGTTTATCCTGTTGTGAGGAATCTTTCTTTTTCTTACCTTTACCTTTCTACTTTCTTCCAAGTTGATGTTGAGACTTGCCTTTATCAAATGAGACGACATTTATTTCGGAAGCAGAAGTCGTAGGAGGATGATATGGAGGGTTTTTGTGCAGGAGCGATAAGAGAAATACCATATGGTTTACTCGTCGACTGCAAACTGGCAGAACCTATAATGTCATTAGTAGCATGAGATTTTTTACTAGGTGGAGGACGAACAGTATTATAAGGTCTTAGAGTGTTTCATATCTTATCATAGAGTGTGCCTGATTAGGTATAAACCATATCTAAATATTATCATAGAGTGTGCCTGATTAGGGATAAACCAGATCTAAATATTGAGCACGAGCGATAACTTGCTCTTTGGTCACAAATCCACCTTTAGCCACATCTTCTGTTATGGGAGCTAACATAGATTTGAAAAATCATTCTGCTAACAACTAATCGGGAACATAAGTCTTGACCAACCGACGGCGACGTCTCCATTCATGAATGTCATCTGAAATGTGAGTATAGTCTAATTATTTAAAGTTAGTCAATAGTTTTGTTCCAATTTCGTATCTGATGGGAAACTGAAAAATGTGTGAGGAAGGTAGTGGCTAAAGTGTTGAAGTCATGAAATTATGCTCTAGGTGATTCAATATACCATTTAGTTACGGTATCTGTAAGCATTCATTGGAAAAGACGAAGTCGAATGGAATCATCATTAAGTGAATTAGATCAACACCACAAATGATATGCCATAACATGCATTGATGGGTCTTCTCCTAGCTTCCCATTGAAATTTGGGATATCAGAAGGAAAATTATTGGGAGTAATCGACCACCATGGAAAATGAACGATGGGATCGTTAGTAAGCCGAGTTAAATCCGGTAATTCAAGAATAGCCACAAAAGGCAATTGCCAATTAAAGTCTGGAGCTGGATTACCTATATATGAAGGGATAGCCTAGGAAACAGGCACTTGCATTCCTATATAATGAGGGTTTTGATAATAAGGAACATGGTCACCAAAATATTGAGGGTTCGGATAACCAACATACAATTGGTTTTGTTGCCCAATCCTAGGATGACAATAAAGCTGATGGAATGGTTGAGTTTGGATTTGATGGACTTAAAAAGACACTTGATGTGATCCATACGGTTGCCCAATTGGGGTTTGCATTACCCCCTGGTATGAGTTCGATTGAGCCTGTGCCAAATTTTGAATAATTTGACCTACCAAAACTTGAGGAGTACCTTGTGTAAGCGGCGATGAGGGACCTCTACCGGTTGACGAATCAGGATCTGGAAGAACCAGCCACCATTGGAATGGGCTGTAAATGTTGGTTCACATATATTTGAGCTTGTTTAGATGTTGATGAATAGGTAGGAATTTGTGATGAAGACAGTACAGTTTAAGGATTCAACAATGGATCCCAATATGAACCAGCTTGCACAGGTAAAGTAGGTTGCCAAAACTGGAAGCCATTCCCAGATAAGTGTTGGGGAAAAGTGATTGCTTGTTATTTAATTTGTCAACCTGGGGGTTTCGTAAATTTGTGAAGCATGTGTGCATTGTATGTGCTAGAAATTGTCTTTCAATTTAGATCAATCTAACTACAAAATAACGAAAACCAATTCATCTAATCTATGAAATCAAATAATGAAAATGAAATTCAACTAACCTGTGAAATAAAAAACAACTAATGTATACTTAGTTACTCCAGCATTCAGTTATGAAGTGTTACCTTCTTGAGATGATGTGTAAGCAACTATTTATACTTTAACTTCTAATGTCCTATAAAAGCAAGTAAAGTGTGCAGAAAATAACTCAGTAATTGCATGTATTAAATATTCAACCATTCAATCTTGAAATATGATTAAATCAATTTCTTAGAATGATATTTAGGAATATCAGTTAATGCAATTAAATGAGGATCTTAAAAGCAAATATAAAAGCACGAAAAAGTAAAGCTCAATGATTGCATAGGTTGAACATTTAATCACCCAATTTGAAGTCACTTTCTTGGCATGATCTTTTATTCAATTATACAATGAATTGATAGTTTGATCTAAGAAAGTAAATAACAGAACATGAAAGGAAACTAAATAACTATGAGCTCTTGCCTCAAACTTAATCCAATTGGAAAATACATAAATCTTTCCTATTGAAATGTTTTTAGAAAAACAAAGATTACACAGTCATTCTAAAACTAATACTTAAAAAACAAATGAACTTTAATCTATAAAAGCAATTAATCTCACACATTTTAGGTAGCTGATCTAAAAGTATGAGAGATGGTAAATCGAGATGCTCCATATGTAAGCAAAACCAAGTCAAAATGAAGGAACATTCATGAGTAAGGTGCCACAATCTAATTTTGTATTCAAAGCTTGAGCATAACTCCAATTTTACACATCTAAAATGATAGGAGAAAACTTCCCCTATTTATACAAAAAGATGAGAGGCTATCTCATTAATGAGAGTCCATGAATCTCTCCCCATATCTCTAGAGTTACAATCAAAATAGGAAATGATAATACATGTCTTCTTAGAGTTTCAATACAAATAGGAAATAAGACACATATCCTCATGATCCCATGATCTTCTCCACTCAAATTCGAATTTAGTTTTGGGAGGCCACATAAAGGTCTTTTAGAAGCTTCCTTTTGACCTACACATGTCAACAATCTCATCTCACTTGTTAGGTATAAGCATGTGCACATTATTTTCTAATTTTTAACCATAAATTCACTTAAAAATGCTAAGAATTAATAAAGTTTGGAAAAACATAAATGTGACCGAATAATGATAATGGTAAGGTAAATGTAATGAAATGGAGGTAAATGTAATGAAATAGAGGTGGAGTGAAAGTGACAATATGGAGATATAAATGAAAATGTAATGGAAGTGAATGACAATTTCAAGGCCCAACATACCCCCCAACTAAAGCTCTTGCATGTCCTCATGCAATCTATTACATTAATTCTTTTTTTATCCTTGAGCTTTGGCTTAACTTTGCATGATATCATTTGACAACTTCACACTTCTGCAAAGTCTTTTAGTTGAGTTGGAACATGGTTGGTTCTTGTGTTACAACCATATTTTGTTGTTGCATTCAATTTTGATCTTTGAACTTTGCATAATGATAATTTTGTTATTGTTGCAAATTATATTTTTATTGGATTGCATCATGGTTGGTTCTTGTCTGATAACCATGATTGTGTTTGTATCCAATTACCTTTTGAAGTACTTTTGAAAAGCTATTGTATGCTCATAATAATAATGTAATAGTTAAGATAATTGATCATTTATTAGAGCAACAACTTCAAAGATGCAACTTACCTGCTCAACGCTCTTATGGGTCAGGGAGTTCATTACTCCTCAACGCTCAACTACAGGACTGTTTTTCTTCTAATTCCAGGGAGCGAAATGAAAGTGCGAACAAGCTATCGAAAGAAGCAACGCATCGTCCTAGAGGAGAATGGATGTTCACAGAGCACACACTGGATAGGACCTACCAATACTTTCACAGGTCATACATAGGTCAGGAACTTCGGAGGGCTAATAGCCCCTAATATCAGCAGTATATACTTTGTCTCTTTTTACAACTACTTTATTATCTTGTAATTAGCAACTCCTGGCAACTGAACAGTGATCAACAGCTGACTACGGTCTCAATATTTGCATATGCCTATGGGCATCTACAACATGTAATTTTCAACAATAATGGAAATTACGATTTTTCTCCCCGGAAAAAATAATGTAATAGTTAATATCTTTTGAAAGTATGTGGGCTTTTGAATGTGATATGAATATGGCAAAATATGAATGTGAATGTATCCCCCCCAACTGATGATATTGACAATTTTATGAGATGAGGAAAAGAAATGTTTTTTCCAAAAATTATCATTCTAGCGTTTCAAGGAATTTTATGGTAAAAAGTTAAAAAATGACATACCTTAACTACCCTTTAGAAATGGATGAGTTATATGTGTGGTGGCTACAAAATTCTGATCATAATATTCTTCAAGTGGCTGGACAAGTCATGGAGAAAAGAGTCAAGATGAATTTTTATTTGCTTTTATTAAAACTTGTTGAATATGCTGCAGAATAGTGTTGATTCTGCTGCTGCCATTTGATTCCGCAGTTGTTATTTGATTCTACAGTTGTTAACTAATTCTACAGTTGTTGTCTAATTCTGCAGCTGCTATCTGGTTCTGCAACTGTTGTCTGATTCCGCAGCTGCCATCTAGTTCTGTAGCTGCATATCTTCTACATTTGCTCCAAAATGCTGAAAATGATAGTCTTCATGTCTTCAAAACTCATTGGCACAATTCCTGCTATGTAAATCAATGTTCTAATGTCGAACATAGCAGGAAATTATCGACTTAGTGGCCATTAATGGATGTCACTAGTCAACACGAGAACTCTCATCATTAATGACAATTAGAGTCAAGATGCCCAAACACATCTTGTTAAGTATGAATAATTTTGTTGTTGTCGAGTACCTAGAAGATCCGATGAACAAGGGACATTGATGTATTCCCATTGTTCGTCGACATGAGAACTTGCCATTAAGGTATGCAAGCCTCAAGGTGTTTTTGTAAAGATTTTAGACTCAAAAAACTATGGACTCAATAATTTGCATTGAAGCATGGTTTATTTGCGAAATGAAAAAGGATAGGAAAAGAAAAATGAAAATGGAAGATGACAATGGAAAATAATAATGACAATGGGCAATAAGCATGTAAGTGAGCTTCTTGCTTTTATTTGTGGGTCAGGTGGAAAGTGTATGTGAATAAAAGAAAATGAACAACTGACTCTTGCTGGGAAAAATGACTGTGGCTTGCTTTGAATTTCTTGGTTGGATTTATAATTCAAAAGGGAGGAAAGGTAATGGTTTTGATGGATATGGACATGGACTTGTTCTTATGTTTCTCATGGAATCAGTCATTTGAAGACCAATTGTGCGCACAATTAGTTTTCTTCAATGATCATTCGATCATCCCAAACCTGCAAAAAAAATTGACATAAAGAACATAAGTGTGTTCAAAAAGAAATGATCAGTTCCTTTCTGATTCTTACACAAAATGTCAAATGAAACAGACTAAGAAAAATAAAAAGTGTTATATTCAGTCCAATTCATGATATCGATAACAATCCATTTTTAAGAAATAACCATGAAAATTAAATTAACTCCTTGTTGTCGGATGACTTCATGCACTGTGCTCAGTAAAACAATTGGCATCACAAAGATTTGTTGTGCTCTGCAAGTTAAAACTTCATAGAAAAATACACAGCAACAATATTAATGCCAAATGTTCATAAATCATCTAAATAATTTTCCAATTGTTTTGCAAGCCATTATTGAATCGTCATTTGTGCTGCAAAAATAACATGCTGTCAAAAATATTTGAAGCGGCAAAAATATGAAAAAGTACTTGTACAAAAAAATTTATTTCAATCAAATTTTGCAAGTATTTTTCGCTTTATAAATTGCTTCAATAAATTGATTGCATATGTATTAATTATCACAATTTTTTTTATTATATACAATAATTTTTTATTTTTTATTAAAATGATTTCTTTCATTCAATTTTTGAAAATTATTGTTGTTCATTTCATGACTTTAGAAGTAGGGACTTTTTTCATTCTAGCAGCTAGCGTTCCTAGCCTTGGATAAAACTGTGAAATGTGAACATGCAGAAACTTGTATTCTTTGATCAGATTAATAGTGGTCTCGAAATTATCTTCCTTTGTTTTTCTTGGAAATCCACATATCACACCAGTCGTTATCTGCATGTCTGGCACAAGTCGTATTAATGTATCAACCAGAAATCTTAATTCACTGATTGTGTATTCACGCTTCATAGCACTCAAAACAGAATCACTCCCTAACTACATTGGCACATGACAAAACGAGTATACACATGGGTGCAGCATTAAGTTAGCAATTTCTTCCAAGTGTTCAAGGATGTGAGGAGGGTAAATGTGTTGAAATTTTGAGGAGCAAGAGTCATTGTTTGATTAGAATTCTGAGTGAATTAAATGTGTTATTGCCAGCAAAACCTCGTGCATAAAAAAATAATCCGTTTTCATCACGCAGTCACCAAATAGGGTCCCAAAGAACCGCAATTTTATCCCGAACATTTAGGAATCCGAGGGAACAGTTTTTGGGTTTTTTAATTCATCCCATTCTAGAAAAAACCCATGTCCCAGTTTTTTCATATTTGCCTTGGTTTTCTCAAAAAATTCGTTTTTAAATCAGGTGTCAAGACAGTTACGCTTTCTGACAATTACGTTTTCTGCAAAAATCAATTTCAGATTTATCCTAAACGGTTGCAAAGTCCATAAAATAGCTCATGGGTTACCTAATTGCCCTCCTTCTAGAGAAAAACACGTGTCTCAGTTTTGTCTAATTTGCCTCGGTTTGCTTAGAATTTGCTTTTTAAAATCTTGTGTTTATGTTGCTGCGTTTTTTTATAAATGTTCCAGTGATTTTTTATTTGCAGGTTTTGAAGATTGGGCTTGTGGCTACGTGGATGTCTTCCACCAAAGGAAAAGGGAATATCTAACTATATCAATTATCCTATAGACAATTCCGGGAGACTCGAAATTTGGAATGAAATAAAAGATGGGACAGCGCTTTGAAGAAATCTAACCGCATCATTTTTGTAATCTTGCAGAAAACACTTGCATTACAGAGGTAAGGATTTTTGCACATGGATTTGCAAGTCTTGCAGTGGCTAAATAGTTTTATGATATACGAACAAAACAATTTCTTTTTCTGATCTTCAAGGTCACACGAAGTGCAGAATGAGAGCATACTTGAGAGATTTATTTTGTTAGCATAATCAAGATTTTATCAATCGATTCCTCTGTAAATTTTGCAAAAATAAAATGAAAAGGCTTGATCTCACACCTTAAATTATCGTTTGTGATCTTCGCTTACGCTCCTTGTTCTCAACCATTTGTTTTATTGCAAATTTTTCCTACCAAGGGTTAGTAGATGGGTGATTCTTATTGCACCATAAAACATCAAATTTATCTTAAAAACTAAAAAAAAAAAAAAAAAAAATTATTTTTCCTATCTATCTAAAAACTAGTTATTATTTTTTAAGTATATTCATGCTTTCAATGAATCCATTTACAGATTAGAATTTTTGAAATGCTCATATCCAAACTTGAAAAATGTACCTGATTGTTTGTAAGGATATGCGAAACCGACTTGACCTTTTGATTTGCCACAAGGATCTCTTGAAGAATTGATGAATATTGTAGCGTAACCACTTTTTGATACCATTCCTCAATGTAGTCTTTGGGTTGCATTCTAGACCCTTTGTCCATAAATGGTTAGTAAAAACAAAAAACAAATAAAATACACTCTAAACTGAAAGCTAGTTCCTATGCACACTTCCCCGGCAACGATGCCAAAATGTTGGGGCAAAGTGATTGTCTGTCATTTAATTTGTCAACCCAGGGGTTTCATAAACTTGTGAAGCATGTGTGCACTGTATGTGCTAGAAATTATCTTTCAGTTTAAATCAATCTAACTACAAAATAACGAAAACCAATTCATCTAATCTATGAAATCAAATAATGAAAATGAAATTCAACTAAACTGTGAAATCAAAAACAACTAATGTATACTTAGTTTCTCTAGAATTCAGTTATGAAGTGTTACCTTCTTGAGATGATGCGTAAGCAACTATTTATACTTTAACTTCTAATGTCCTATAAAAGTAAGTAAAGTGTGCAAAAAATAACTCAATAATTGCATGTATTAAATATTCAATCATTCAATCTTGAAATATGATTAAATCAATTTCTTAGAAGGATCTTTAGGAATATCAGTTAATGCAATTAAATGAGGATCTTAAAAGTAAATATAAAAACACGAAAAGGTAAAGCTCAATGATTGCATAGCTTGAGAATTCAATCACCCAATTTGAAGTCACCTTCTAGGCCTGATCTTTTATTCAATTATACAATGAATTGATAGTTTGATCTAAGAAAGTAAATAACATGAAAGGAAACTAAATAACTATGAGCTCTTGCCTCAAACTTAATCCAATTGGAAAATACATAAATCTTTCCTATTGAAATGTTTTTAGAAAAGCAAAGATTACACAGTCATTCTAAAACTAATACTAAGGAAGCAAATGAAATTTAATCTATAGAAGCAATTAAATCTCACAAATTTAGGTAGCTTGTCTAAAACTATGAGAGATGGTAAATCGAGATGCTCCATATGTAAACAAAACCAAGTCAAAATTAAGGATCATTCATGAGTAAGGTGCCACAATCTAATTCTGTATTCAAAGCTTGAGCATAACTCCAATTTTACATATCTAAAATGATAGGAGAAAACTTCCCCTATTTATACAAAAATATGAGAGGCTATCTCATTAATGAGATTCCATGAATTTCTCTCCATATCTCTAGAGTTACAATCAAAATAGGAAATGATAAAACACGTCTTCTTAGAGTTTCAATATAAATAGGAAATGAGACACATATCTTCATGATCCCATGATCTTCTCCACTCATATTCGAATTTGGTTTTGGGAGGCCACATAAGGATCTTTTAGAAGCTTCCTTTTGACCTACACATATCAACAATATCATCCCACTTGTTAGGTATAAGCATATGCACATTATTTTCTAATTTTTAACCATAAATTCACTTATAAATGCTAAGAATTAATAAAGTTTGGAAAAACATAAATGTGACCCAATAATGATAATGGTAAGGTAAATGTAATGAAAAATAGGTGGAGTGAAGGTGACAATATGGAAATATAAATGAAAATGCAATGGAAGTGAATGACAATTTCAAGGCTCAATAATAAGGAGGACCATAACTAGGCGGATTACCATATTGAGGTATACCAACAATAGGTTGCCCTCCTGGCATGGGAAGAGGGGATGATGGAGGCAAGTACGATCCAAATGGAGGGTACCCAACGTAAGGAGGGTTGGGATGTTGAGGGTAGCTTTTCCCACTAATATAAGGTGGCCAACCTGTTTCTCTATTGTAGGTGTAGATGGAGGAAGAGGAGTAGACTGTGTGGTACTCATAAGAGAAGTACTAGACATTATTTCTGAATTGGATGACATGGGAGAGGTCCACAGACTGGAATCCACACCAGAAAAGGTACCAGATAATGACTAATAGTCAGGCGCGATAGATAAGCCACCATATAAATGAGCTTTTGGTGATGTCACAAACATAGACAAGGATGCGACACTTGATGTCTCAACCATAGTGGTGGACACGAGATGGGAGTTTGAATTAGTTCCAGTCATGGTTAACAATCCCAATGAAGAATCAGGTAAAGGAGATTATGCCAGCAGTTGAAGAGACGAAAGAGGATTAGTTTAATATAAATAAATTCCTTCCAAATGAATGGGATTAGAAGGACGAGGCTCTTCTTGAGGGATCTCTTCAATACCTATAAGTCTGTATGGAAGAGGCTCACCGTCAGGCCCAAGATATATTGGTTATGTCTGAGACAAAGGAAGAGAGGAGGAAGGTCCCAAAGACTCAAGTAAATATGGTTAAGGCTCCTCAAGTTCAATAACCTTAGGAAACAAAGTTTCTAAATCAGGGAGATCAAATTCAATGACCTCAGGTAACAAAGTTTCCAGAACTTCTGTTTCAATTGTGTCAGTGTCACAACCAGGAATAGATGTAATATCGGGTTCATAACTCAAAGGGACATATGATTTTGGTTGATAAATATCAGGAGGAGGGCCAGAAGTAGTTCCCAATGTTTTTGATTCGGTAGTTTGCGTTTGTTTGTGTCTTGGACGACAGTTAGGAGTAGCCTCTGGAGGAAGAGGAGGCTTATTTTGCATTCTACGTGAACAATGGGGTGAGGGATTTTGTTCTTCCACGTTGGAAAATAACATTTATTAACACAAAAAGAAATAAATCAAAATAGAGGGTAATCTAGGCATAAAGGATTACGAAGCAATCGTGAACTACAATATACACCTTGGCTAACCAAGGACTTAACGTACGACAACCACTCTCCTTGAATGTTGTGTTCAGTGTATCACGGTATACAAGGCGGCAAACTCAATTACCTATGGATGGATAGAAACCTATTAGGGACTCCCAAAATATATGCGACAACACGTGGGAGTGCAGTCCGTAGTAGTGTTGTCTAATGCATAACCATTCAATGAGATCTTTCCAATATACTTTACATGTGTCGAGTGCCACCAATATACAATGACAGATCCTACATTTAATGACACCAAAACATGTTTATAGCCTAGACCTATAAATGTTTGCGTTAATGTTACAAACGATCCTTTGGTTCATTCGATAAATTTTGCTAGTTTATCTTTAATTATATTTCAGTTTTAGGGCTCACCATGAATGTCACTTGAATATCCTAAAATGCAAATCTAGCATGAGAAAATAGAAATCCTTTCTCTTTCAATGAAAATATAGCTAAGGAAGGGAAGAAACAATCAAGATGCAGCACACAATATTCAACAAAGAAGATGCAAGATGCAATTTCCTTTCCGATGCAACTATTCCTATTCTAATGCACATGAAAAACCCTAAATGCCAATGCAAAATTTTTCTTTTCACCACACTTAATTTTCAAAATGAAGAAAACTAAGATGCAAATTTTCAATTACACTTTTCACAATGAGGACTAGAACAATAATTCATCTAAGCGATTAATAATCAAACGAAAACAGTTTGTAAGCAACTAAGTGATAATAACAAAGAAAAATCAAAACCAATTCTTATTAAAGGAAAACAACACAAATTCAAACCAAATGGAGGCTTTAGAGATAGCACAAGGCACTGAAGACTTAGGGAAGTTCAACTAGAAGTAGGTTGACCAAAGATAGGCTCAAGAACCAAGGAAAAATTCATGTAAAAATAGGGGCCAACGCTAGTGCAGAAGAGGCACCAGTGTGTTGCAATGTTGGTGCAAAGTGGGCTAGGGTGAGGTGCAATGCTCTGTCAAAGGAGCAAGGGGTGTGTTGGGCCTGGAAAGAGAATTCTAGCACAAAAATTGCAAAAAAGGCTCAATGAAATCACTTCCTAGGTATGTTCTTGGCTGGATGATACAACAAGGGTTTGTCAAGGAGGTAATCAAACATAATGGACAAGGATACCACCAAGGGAATTCTCCATTCCCTAGTATATTCACCAATTTATTATACATGATTTAGGATTACAAACAAAAGTATCTCCCCTAGGTCGGTGGCTAACCTATAACAATAGAGAGACAAGGAACACAATTATTTTCCTTAAAGTAAATAGATGACATAGTGAGGCCTACCTGGAATCCTTCATGCACTTCACTCCTTCTTTAGCTTGGAAACTCCAATTCCAGCTCTAATTGCCAAAAATAGAACCTACACAGTCAGATAACACAAGTCAAGAAACTACGAAATCTATGGAGTATCATCTAAGTACTTCATTTAATAGATCAAAATGGTATTGAAATAAATGAAATAACAACATCACATATAGGAAAACAATGAATTATTTTCATTAATATAAATGGAAAGAGATTACAACCAAAATTATTTGTTGATCTTGTAGGAGAGCTCCTCCAAGTTGTTGACTTGTCCTTTCCTTGTCACGATATGCACCTCCAATCACCCTAAATGCATGAGATGATGACCACTCACTACAACATCATAAGGGAGAAATCACTCTCCGAAAGCCAACCCCCAACCACATAAAAGGCTAGGAATATATAGAGAAGTAAGGTAAGTTGGGAGTTCTTATCCAATTACCAATCTAGGGTAAGATATCCACCTTTGATGGAGGGATAGGATCAAAGGATAAGTGGTGAAAACTCCAATGTAGGGAAGGATAGGATCTGAATCTTTTATCCAAGGTAAGTAATTGAAACAACTTCTGGAAACTCCTAGAAGAGGAAGCTTCTAGAATCTCGATCATTCTCCTGGATTTCTAGAACCAATGCAAGTGCAAAAGGGAGAAACCTACTAGTGACCAACGCAAACCATAGTGGAGCAACCTACTAGTGAACACACCCCAGTAGGCTTATAGGGAGCGGTGATCCTCAAACTGGATCAAATGAAGTAGTTTAGGGTTGAAACTCTGGGGGATGAAGGGAACATGCTTAGGGATTTGTGCAAGATGGTGACAAAGGGGAATAGGATGTTGATTGATCACATTAGGAAGCTCACTGATCATATGTGATAAAATGGCCTATAACACTCCTCCTATAAGGATGATGACGGTGATGACTGTGATGATGTCTCTTAGATGAGGAACTAAAATGATGCCCATACATACTAGCCCTCTTGTCAGGTGTATCCAAATTCTGCCACCTATAATTGTGCCCCCTCTATCTAATATGTATTCAAACCAAGACCTACTACCATAGGCTCCATTAGTTTTTACTTCATGCTCTTCATTGGTTCTCATATGTCCCTGCTTCTACTACTCTGTCAAGCTCTAGAGGATTAATGCATTAACCTCTACCTTCTTCTCCGGAGCTATTACAAGTCTTTCCTGAGCCTCAACCAACCTGTCTTTTTCTGCTTTGCAAATTTTGATCTCTTCCCTCAATCTCCTTAATGGATCTGTTATACTAGGAGAATACTCTTCTCCTTGTTTCCCAATTGATCTGTAAGAAGTGTCACGGGAACTGTAGTCTACCATTTTTCTTGTCATCTTTGATTCTCTTCTTCCTACAAGTATACCATGTCAGATAAACCCAATAGATACCAAAATTAAATCCATACCTCAGTGATGTTCTTGGGGGGGCTTATCTCATCTGCAAGATCAGTCCACATTAGCATGTACATGTATAATCATAAAAATATCTGTGTAATAATATAACATCACAAAAACATCATGCATTATCATACCAACTCTATACCATGACCCCATGCATGACAACCATAACCTTGAAAACATCAAACTTACCCAAAAAGGGTGAAACCACACTCTGATACTATCATGTGGTATCATATATGACCCAAAGAGAGCACAACCCACTCAAATACCACCCTGTAACACGCCTCCTCTCACATCTACCCACTATCACTAGTATACCTGGGGTAAACATGAGATGAGGGGATACTAAGACATGACTCAACCTCCTATGTGACTTTAAGGAATTGGAGTTGACAACTTAAGCCCTTACTGACTTCCCTCAGGTGCCACAGGACCTCCAGGAGTAACCCAACCCCTCCAGGTGTCCAACTCCTGAGACAACTCACATTTTCCCTAACTTAGAGCCCAATTTCTCCCTTTCCAATTCCTCCATGCGAATATGGGTTCCTAGATGCTCGCATAGGCCTTCATCAGTGCGGCTATGGCCTTTTTCTACTAGTGTTGTGCCAACAACTGCGAGAATTAAGGCTATTTTCCAGGTTTGGGGCTTAGCCTCTACTCAAAAAGCGATGGAACTTCCATAACTCATAAAATACATGAAGAAAATACTTTTAAACCAAAACTAAAACCAAGAATTGACCTAATCATCCCCAACTAGGATTGACATTCTGAAACCAAGAATTGACCTAATCATCCCCAACCAGGATTGACATTCTATCAAACACTCGGTAGATATGCAAGCTACAGGTCATGAATGCAGGTCTAATCATAAGGGATTGAAAACTTATCTGAGGTTTAATAAGAAGGGTCACTACATTATCTCATTAGTTTTCATAACACCAATTAGGTCTTGCATTCATTATTTATTTAGTTATGAGTGAAAACATGAATAGAGCCATGACTAAGATCTATCATAAAACCATGCTTATAACCAACATATAACCAGAGAAATAACAATAAGAGAATAACCATTAAAGCTACATAATAACCAATACATTTCCTTAGCAAAGAAAGAGAAACTTATCTTTTATTAACCATAGACAAATACAAATTGGGTTTGGGACTTCCATGTTCCACCCGACCATAGATTGGCTAAGCCAAATCTCTCTTTAGCCAATCACCCCCATGCCATATTACAAGAATGAATGTGGGATCTCATGGGATAACCAAACCAAAGACAACAAAGGGAATCTAGAGGCTAAAGCACCTTCACCTTCTCCATACCATGATCACACCTAAACCAGTTCCGAGATCAAAAAATTGAATCGAGCTTGGATGCCTCTGAATTCCTTTACCATCCTTCAATAATTTTCCTATCTCCACCATCAAGCTTTATCGTGTATCCCTCCATTACTAGTCAAGGGATTCCTAGGCCTTTGGGAATTTTCCTGAGACCACCTCACCCCGGATTTTGAAACCATCCGGAAATCCAAAGCTCAAAACCAAGAGCAATCCCATCATACCATGGATATCCGAAAATGGAAAGGCTAGGCTAAAATCCACTGTCGAAACCCAGAAAAATCCATATTAATGACAGCAAAAAAACTAAATAACAACATGCACATACCATGCATGTCAAAACAACTAGGAAATCACACATGCAATCTGTTACCTGCAAGTATTCTCGTTGAAGTCGCTTGATCCTTGCCTTTCTTTGCCTTTATTTTTCCTTCTTTTCTTTTCCTTTCCTTTCCTTGCTTTCTTACCTTCTTTCTCCATTTAGTGCTTTCTCCTTTCTCGGACAAATTCTAACACTAAATTGACCAAAAGCTGACAAAATCTACCAACTCATGATATGAGATAATTTTATTGATGAGGCCTCTAATTTATTTAATTTTCAATTATTTTCCTTCATTTTCCTCCTCACATGCAACTTATGATCTCTCACCTTCCTTTTCTCCTAATTGCCATTATTTTCATAAATAATGTGCCAAAAATACCTCTTTGCCTTTCCAAAGCCTTAGCCATTTCCTTTTCCAATTTCCCTTAGCCATAAAACACAACAAGAGATGCACATTAGGATATTTTACCCAACATTTAGCTTGGGATAAGTGTCCCTTGCCCATGGTCTTATTTTACCTTTATTAACTTTTATTACATGAACTTTTAACCCTAGGTTGTTACATCTTTTCTTTTATTTTTCCAGCCAAAAGTTTTCTATGCTAAGATCCTCATCAAAATACAAAAATGTACTTGATGTTTGTACTCCAAAATAACAATTAAAAACATGAGTTTTTATGTGTGTTTTCTCAAGTTAATTTCATGAAAAACTTTAAACATGAAATCAAAACACTAAATGGAAGAATGCATCAATCAGTAACACTCCAACCATTGTTAAAGGAGTTCACCCCTCTTGGGCTACATCTCCTTGGATCACCTTTAATGGCATGACCCCTTCTCATTACGCTCAATGTTTAGAAAAATAAGAGTACATAAAGTGCTAAGAAATGGAATGGTTAGTTTCTCATTCAAAGAAACAACTTCTGCAAGAGTTATCACTCCATACACATGTTAACCTACAGTCAAATTACACCAAGACCCCATACTCCCACTTCAAAGAGCATCAACAGTACCATAATCCACTTGAAGTAAATAAACAAGTCTCTTCTCCAAAACACATATAGAGAAAAGAGGAATAAAATCTACAACACTGATGTAATGGTTGTTGCAGAAAACACATGGAGGTTGGAAAACCCTTGCAAGGTCATCTCCATCTTCAAACTCCTCCATAAACTGAATCAACACTCGGGTTAACCATGGCTCCTTTAATTCTGAAACCAGCTCCAGTGAATCTAGAATATCCAAAAATGGCTATCTGGCCTCTTTTTGCACCCAATTTGGTCGAAAACTGGAGAAGTTATGACCTCTCCTAGTTTCTCCACTATTTGTTCTACATTTTGCACAAAATCCGGCATTATCCTACAATTTCGCCTGCTAAGCGCTCTAATTGAGCGACATTTTCGCCGAAAATCGGGTGGATTTGTAGGACTATTAATTTTTTTTGTTGAGGCCTAAAAACGAAAATATCAGTCATATGGGGGGCCATGTGTCCAGGGGCTAGCCCCTGGCGTTGGCTCCCTCCCTCTGGCGGCCACGTTAAATGCTAGCGGTTAATGAAGGCGCGTTCACATGTGGAGGTTTACTTCATTGATTAGGTGGTGGTGATGCCTTGGTGGTCACGTTAAATGATTGATGGTGGCAATTTAGAAGGCGTTCACATGGAGGGGGTGGTTAAGTCCACCCAAGCCCCTAACCATGGAGGCATTAAACTTTAAAACAAACCCGCCTCCCTTACAGGTTAAGAAACACATGCGGGCGAGTTGGTAAGTCTTGGCGCTGTGCTATGAGAGGTCGCGAGGTTGAGCCCGGCCTCCACCCTATCTGCCATAACAATTTTAATATGCCATTAGGAGGACACATGGCAGCCTCAGGCTTAGCCATATGTCACCTCCTCATTGGCCCAAACAAAAACACGTGGACCAATAAAATGAAGCCAATGAAACAAAATATTCTAAGAATATTCCAAGAATATTCTAAAAATATTTCCCTTGCCACCTAGGTGGTACGGATGCCCAGTCAACATCCCTATCAGCCACCTGCAAATTTTTTTACCTATTTGACAAAGTGAACAAATCACGTTTCTGGGAGCATACAGTGTCTATTTCGTGCGAAATGAGTTGCATCGGAATCAAGACGATGAGATCTACGCGGTCGTTTAGGTTTCACACCATTCTGACAACTTTGAATTTTAGGCAAATTTTGAGCTCCTGATCACTCTTCCCCATTGAAAACTTTTGGTGCCAAAAGTTCACTTTCAATTGTTCAACATTTGAAGAGTTGATTCACTTTTCCAAACTCGTTCCAATTGATGATTGTAGTGCCTTGACTTGTACTTGTCTTGGCTCTTTCTCAAGCTGAACTTGAAATATAACATGACCAAAGAATTCAAGCTCAATGTTATTCTTGCCTTTTCCATGTCGTTATGGCCATCCAAAACAACATCCTTCCCAAGAAGAAATCCCATGGCGCTCTTCTGCAAAATCCTTATCAAGGATAAGATCCAACAAATACTCTGACAAATGAACCAACAAGTTTCACATAGTGAATACTTGTATAACTTGAGTGCTTAACACATTTGTAATATACTGAATGTGTTGCAACTACTCATACAATAGTTTTAAAATTCTTTCTTAACTACGAATAGAAATGAATTTTACAAGATGGAATAAACTTGACTCCCAAATTTTCCATTCAAATTGACTATCAACAAGCCAAACTAGCATAACAATGCCCAAAGAAAGTATTGTTGCATATAAGTGATTTGTTTATGAACATCACTTTTACAAATTTCCCAACTATGGGGATATGAAACTAGTGAAAAACAAAGATTTACAAACTTCAGTTGGACAAATAGTCCACCCATTTCTTACCCAACTAGGTAAATGAACCCTCTATTTGAACTTTTTCTTCTTTGAAAGCCGCTTCAGGGATGGTCACATCTTACGCCACTTTTTCTTTTGTTGCTTCCTCTTCTGGTGCTTGCATAATTTTCTTGCCCTTGCCAAGATGAAGTTGTGGAAACAATTTCCAACACCTCTCAACCCAATTCCCATTGATTTTGCAATGAGTTCAAAAGTTCTTTTGAGGTTCTCTTGGCTCACATGTCTTTAACCTTGGATGAGATTTTCTCTTTTTGGTCTCAATTCCATTAGACATAAACATCTTCTTGATGATTGCTTTCCTTTTATAGCACTTATCTACAAAATGGTTAGTTGAAAGGAAAAATGTGCATGGAAACACATTCCTCAACATGTTGGTTTCCATTATGAAAAGCTTTTGAATTGATAGGACGATTATACCTCTTTTTGTTGTCCTTTGGTTTATGCTTCTTTCATGAGGAACTTGCATGGCAAGAAGAACTTATCTTTGTTTCTTCTTCAACTTGTTCATCTCTCTTTGGAGATTTTTTGCACTTCAAGTCCTCCTTATTCTTGAGGAACCAAGCAGGTACAAATTCTGGATTAAAATCCCAACATCTTGCCTCCTCGTGTCCTCTTTTATTGCAAAAGGAACACAGTACCCATGATTTGTCACTAGATGACAATTCTTCTTTTGAAACATAGCCTAAGCCTTCATATTTAGGCATCTCCTTTGACTCAATTGGATTTTTAATTCCTTGATGGTTCACTCCAAGGCCTCCTCCCTTGTAACCCATGTTGGTCAAGAGCTTGGATCCAATGCCTTTACTATGTTTTTCAAAGGCTGCAAATGAATTTACATCAACACTTTCATGTAAAAAAGAAGCATGTAAATGCTTACCATTTGTATCATCTTGTGATTGACATACAAATATGTTTTCAAACTCTTTTTTGATTATGGATGTGTCCTCTTGGACTCTTTGGCTCTCTTCTTTCAGCTCCTTGAATTTAGGTGCTGATAGAACCTCATCCTCCACATCATGTGGACAAAATGTACAAACTTGTTCATACGCCTTCTCTGAGGAACTTTCTACACTAGCATCTTGCATAAGAGTTGTAGAAAAACATGAAGATTGTGGAGAATATGGTGGTTTATCACCATTATTGTTACCTTCTTCCCTTAGAGAACATTCTCCTCTTAGAGGTCTAGAGCTTTCACCTTGCAATTTGGTATTCCTCTCTTCATAAAGGACTTTCACCATTTCTTCCATGTCTAAGAAAGTCTTTCTAAAAGCCTTCACATCCTCTGACATTCTTGCATGCTCTCCTCCATGGGACATGCTTTGCTTGAAGCTTCTACTGCACTTGAGGTAGAACTGGTGGTAGAGATTGTAACAATCTTGTTCTCCTTTCCAAAACCTTCTCCTCACTTGAGCTTCAAAACGCATTCACTTGCAAACAACAGTCAATTCCACATTGCACAAAGCAAACCAGTGCTCTTATATCAACTTGATCTGAATTTGGAATATTATTTTTCTATGCTAAGATCCTCATCAAAATACAAAAATGTACTTGAGATGTGTACTCCAAAATAGCAAGTAAAAACATGAGTTTTTATGTGTGTTTTCTTCAGCTAATTTCATGAAAAAATTTAAACATGAAATCAAAACACTTAATGGAAGCATGCATCAATCAATAATACTCCAGCCATTGTTAAAGGAGTTCACCCCTCCTGGGCTACATCTCCTTGGATCAGCTCTAATGACATGACCCCTTCTCATTATGCTCAATGTTTAGAAAAAGAAGAGTACATAAAGAGATGAGAAAATGGATGGTTAGATTCTCCTTCAAAGAAACAACTTCTGCAAGATTTATCACTCCATACACATGTTAACCTACAGTCAAACATGTAAGCTTTCAGCAAACAAAGAAATCTTACACCAAGACTCCATACTCCAACTTCAAAGAGCATCAACAGTACCACAATCCACTTGAAGTAGATAAAAATGTATCTTCTCCAAAACACATATAGATAAAAGAGGAATAAAAGTTATAGCACTGATGTAATGGCTGTTGCAGAAAGCACATGGAGGCTGGAAAACCCCTGCAAGGTCATCTCCATCTTCAAACTCCTCCATAAATTGAATCAACACTTTGGTTGACCATGGTACCCATAGACTTCAATATGAAAAAGAAATTATCTAGAAGTGCTCCTTTGATTTTGAAACCTACTCTAGTGAATCCAAAATATCCAAAAATAGTTATCTAGCCTCTTTTTTCACCCAATTTGGTTGAAAACTGGAGAAGTTATGACCTATCCTAGTTTCTCCACTATTCACTCTACATTTTGCACAAAATCCAGCATCATCCTACAATTTCGCCTGCCAAGCGCTCTAACTGAGCGACATTTTCGCAAAAAATTAGGTGGATTTGTAAGACTGTTAATTTTTCCACCGAGGCCTAAAAACCAAAAGATTGGTCAAATGGGGGGCCATGCGCCTAGGGGATAGCCCCTGGCGCTGGCCCCCTCCCTCCGACGGTCATGTTAAATGCTAACAGTTAATGAAGGCATGTTCACATGTGGAGGTTTAGTTCGGTGGTTAGGTGGTGACGGCGACCTTGGCGGTCACGTTAATTGTTTGATACTGGCGGTTTAGAAGGCGTTCACATGGGGGGCTAGTCAAGTCCGCCCGACCCCCCAACCATGGCGACATTAAAATTTAAAACAAAATCACCTCCCTTACAGGTTAAGAAACACATGCAGGCAAGTTGGTAATTCTTGGCACTGTGCTATGGGAGGTTGTGGGGTGGAGATCTATCTTCGCCCTGTCCGCCATAACAATTTTAATATGCCATTAGGAAGACACGTGGCGACCTCAAGCTTAGCCATGTGTCACCTCCTCATTGGCCCAAACAAAACACGTGGACCAATAATATGAAGCCAATGAAACAAAATATTATAGGAATATTCTAATAATATTCCCATTACAACCTAGGCGGTATGGATGGCCAGTCAGCATCCCTGTCAGCCATCTACAAAATTTTCACATTTTTGACAAAGTGAAAAAATCGTGTTTCTGGGAGCATACGGTGTTCGTTTCGCGCGAAATGAGTTGCGCCAGATTCAGGACGATGAGATCTACGTGATCGTTCAGGTTCCACACCATTCCGACAACTTTGAATTTTAGGCAAATTTTGAGCTCGTGATCGTTTTCCCATTTGATTCTTTTTTTCTCTTGTGACTTAAGATATTAGTTAACTATACTAATCCCAACACATTAGTTTAAATAAGTCGAGAGAGAAGTCTCCAAAAATTTAGGGGGAAGTTTAAGAAAGGATTTATTTTTCTTTTCAAACTATGGCTTAAGTTCGTACTGATATTCAAATGTGTAATATATATTGTTGAAATAGCAACAAGAAATGATAAAAATAGAATCCAGAATATTCCAATTTTAATTTGTCCTTGAATTAAAATTGTGAATTAAATTCGAATTTAGTCTCACAAGCTACTTGGAAATAATTAATTAATTCATTATGGAGAAATTCAAGTTAGAAGTCTTTCTGCAGTCATGCAACAGTTATCCCTTAAATTAAGGAGATTATCCCTTAATTAAGGAGATAAGATTGAGTTATATTTGAGTTGTAATTAGTTAGCTTAGTTTACTATGTTAAGTCCAGTTAAATTAGTTCCAAACTGTTTGAGGAACTAATTGTGAGTTATCAGTTATTTGATGCATGCATGCACTCAACAAGTGTACTCCAAATAATTGAAGATTATCTCATCAGAAACTCATGCATGTCTGTTCTAAGAAAGACCCAGTTGAGCTAAATGTCAAGGATAGGTTACTATCAGTTGCATGTGTTTTCCTATAAAGGAAACTCATCCATGCAGTCAAGGGAAGGTTCCTTGTGGATTGCGCAGTTTTACAGGGTGTGAGATCAGTGTGAGTGATCAGTGTTACACTTGGTAACAGTAGGATCACTTAGGAGAAACAGCGCAAGGAAATAGGAGGCTTGGAGGGCAGAGGAGAAGGTTTGTGAGAAGACTTGTTTTCCTGTGAGCATCCAGAAGTATTGTACTGAGAGCTGGCTGGCTGTGAGAGATAAGGCTTTGTGTAATTATGAGATATTTCCACCTTGTATGATAATACAGATAGTGGGGTTTTTAGCTGAGGTTGTCCCTTGAGTATTTTTTGTGTTTCATGTGTACTGATTCTTCTTCTTATGGTTATATGTGTTCAGCTCTGATTCAGCTCGATATTTAAGCTTCCATAAGTTTGATAGTAGAAGTAGATTATAGTATTTTGCTTTGGTATATTGCATTATCGAGTTAATCTACAGTCAGATTTTCTACATAGATCTCAGAGGTAGATTTGTAGAGAATTTGCACGAAATTCTACATATATTAAATATAATAGAAAAGAGGGTTAAATGATTGGATAGAGGAGCGGGGAGCGGGAAGAGACAGTGACAAAATCGCTACTAGTTTCTAGGGTTTTTCCACTGCACAGGGGCGAGGAGGCTGAACCCTAGCCACCTCTGCCCTCGGTTTCGCCTCTACTTCTCTCGCCAGGACCAAATGGGTTCCTCACTGCTACAGACGGTGCTTGTTGGATGCGCGCTAGCCTTTCCTCTGTTGTTTTGGAGCATTGAGGGAACATGGATGTGGACGTCCTAACCGTCTGCGTTTTGTTTCGTGTCGCTGCAACATGGCTATGTGTGTTGGGGTTACTGAAGGCTACTATGGAAGTATGGGGGCAGTGGTTTTTACTTTTGGTTCGTCTGTTTCAAGAGGAGAGTTTTTGAGGGGGCGGGGGAGGAGTGGCTACCCTAGCTGCTTTTTTCACATTTCGTGCCTCTCCTTCTTGTCCGGGCTGCCAGGTTTAGAGCTTCCTGTCTCGATTTCTCTCCTCAGGAGTTATCTTCCGCTTGTGGTGGTTCGGTGCTGGGTCTGAGCTGAACGACTGGTCTGCCGCCTCTCTCTTGGGGCTGCACCACTGCTTTCTTTGTTGTTTTTCTGTAATGGGTATGGGTTTTCTTTGGGCTCCTGTTTCTGCAGGTTTGTTGGGGTTTACATACCCTTTTTTGTTATTTTTTGTTATTTTGCCCTGTCTAAGCGCTTTTACTAGAATACTTCATTTGGAGTATTGTTTTGTAAGTGGCTCTGCCCACATTCATCATATGCTTTTAGCATCTACAACATGTAATTTTCTGAAATCAATGAAAATTATGCTATTTCTCCCCGGGAAAAAAAAAATAGAAAAGAGGGTTAAAGGTATGAGTACCTAAACATAGAATTTCTCCTATGGATCCCCTTCCCATTTCTCCATTATTGATGTCATGGTCTCTCTGTAAGCACTCATGCCTCAATTGGCTATTTGATATTTTCATTAATCAAAATAAAATGTCTTTATATTGTTTTATTAGTTTGAATAGTTCAACTTAGCATAGTTGATTCATAAAGTTTCATGGATATTCTATTGGATAGCTTGTCACAATAGATTTGATGAAATTATACTTAAAATCTAAAATCTACACTATGAGGGTTAATTTATCCTTAGATTTTAAGGTTAGTTAATTTGTGTTATGCTTATGCATGTAATATAAAATATGCAAAAAATAGAGAGCAAAAAAATAAAAATCACAAGCCACAAATGACACAAGATATAACATAGGAAACCTTCTTGGGAGAAAACCCAGTTGGAAGGTGAGGTTGCTCTGCTCTCTTTCTCTAAAAGGAAAATGGATGCACGTACAAAGAAGTGAGACATGTATGGGATTCTAGAATGGACAAATCCTATTTGTTTTCTCCCTTCCCATTTACTCTTATCTACTCTTCTCATCTATGGAACAAAATACACTTTAATAGAATGAAACCCCTTTTCCTCTTAGTGGTCTGGTTATAAAATATCTCAATAGCCTACTAGCGGTTAGGTTTGAATCCTTCAACTCATAACTAGAGTTACAATATTGAGCATTTTGGAGTCTTCTTGATAATGATCATGTGGCTAGCCCCTTTTCCATGAATAATGGGGGTTGACATGACATCCTCTCGAATTATGGTGGTCAATTTCAATGGGTCAACTTCTAGGAGGCATAACATTCTCATAGAAGCTCTGATTGAGGTTATTCTTGCATTATTGGTAAGGTATTGTGTGTATGTTATGGAATATAGGTCCATGGTAAGGTGAGGACCACAAAATGTGTTCATTTAAGGCCTCAAAAATGGCCCCTGAAGTTTTTCAAACTAGGAATGCCAATAAAAATGGTCTTGTGCGCTGATTCCTCCACTTTTCCACTCTAAAAGCATCAATATGGATGAAAAATAATATAATTATCCAATCCTTATCAATATAAATACACAATTTATGCCAAAAAAAAACATACTATAAGTAATAATTACAAGTTTTAAACAAGGAATCAAGGTATGGGTATTATAACCCCCCCCCCCTTCAAGGAACACCATCTAGTGTTATTTCACTGCAACAAATATATAAGTTTTCTTTTATCTATATTTTCAATCATTTTGGTATATCTCTAGATTTTAACCTTCAAACATATTCCTACAACTATCATCAATGTAAACACACATATCATAATCATTTCTAATCATTATATATTTAACTAATTATATGAATTCAAATATGTCAATTTTATGTTCATAACTAAAACATATATTTTGTCAAGTGTCATCATTAAAGAACCTTACTAATGGGAGGTCACAAGGACATTTATCCTTAACGGTTAATCTCTATTAATGAGGTGGCGAGATGTGATCCCTTCAAGTGGATTTTCCGGAATAGTTTCCATGGACATGGCAACCATTGATCTCTGGTGTTCGTGAACCACACAGGAAAGAATAAATAAATAAAAGCCTCAAGGGTTAGTTCAATTGGTCAAGTTCTTATTGCTAAGGCACCTCAATAATGGAAGGTCACAAGGTTGATTCTCCTCGACGTCCTCAAGGGTAGGATCTACTAATAAGCTGAAAGGATGTAATCCCTTCGAGTGTATCTGCCTGGATATTTCCTCGAAGAAAAAAGACATGTATTTTCATAAAAATAATATCAAATAGGTGATTCATCTCAATATTTATTTTTATGAATGTGTATTTACTCCATATTATTTCCACAAATAGAACTCAACTCATTATTTCTTAGACATACCTAATATACACATGATCCCAACTAGCATGTATTATGATATCCCACAATAGATTCATTTAAGTCTTCTCTTCCTTGTAGTCACTCGCCCTCTGTGCTCAAGCTAATTCTACTATGTCATGCAGTTCCTTAGGTGATCCATCATTTTCCAAGCTTTGTCACATAGGAAGGGTACATATATTGATAGATTCCTATATCTAAGGCATCTCTTTATCTTGATTTAACATAGCATAGCACATCTTAATGATGATGAAGACATATTACAAGGTTCTAATCTCACTACAATAACATTCTCTCCATGCTTTTCAGGTTCAAAAACCATTTGCATCTAACATTCCTAGACAAATTCATCATCTCGCCTATATCACATAGATACAATTCACAATGAAATATAATTATAATAATTTCAACTAAAAGTCTTTTATTTCAAATCTATATAATTCTCATAATGTTTGGCTCATGCATGTGATAACACCTTGTTTTTAGATGGAATTAGACTCATTGCCATATCCAATACTATTCTACTTGCAATCTAAACTTTCAATAAACTAATTCACTATTAGTATACATCATGTGTAATTAAATGTAACTATCATTCATTATATATAGATTACTAACATTATAAACATTTCCTATTATAATAAAACTTTTATACTAGAAAACTAATGCACCACTACTCATGGTTAGACAATCATTCTCTCCACTCATCCAACAATCTCTCAAGTGTATTAAAATGTCTTTCCTTCATTTCTCCAAATCATTGCCACAACCCAGCCAATAGAGAAAATTAAGCTGAAAAGCCCTTCTATGGATGATAAGATTTTGATACACAAACGAACACATCAAATTATTGGGCAAACATGGTTGATACTAGCACCTACATTTCTCAGATGACACATGCACCCTAGAATGAAGTCATGAGACTTACCATATGATAAGAGAAAACAAAGATACATATTCTAAGGGCTAAAATTTTTATCATTAAGGATTATATGAGTATCAATTTGCTCCCCGATGGATAGAAATCTAGGGAATACCATCAAGGCTTTGATTTATATCATAAATGTATGTACGATTTCTATACATAAATCACGTGATTGTGTAAACTACAAACCTCTTTCATTTTCTCCTCGCAAAGGCTTGACGCAAAAAAATAGAGTACTTTTATAAGGAAATTCACAAACCATATGAAAGAAGTATCTCATTAACAATCATCCTAAATATTGAGGAAAACAAAATGGTACCTAGAATTCAACCTATGCCGATAATGAAAAGTTCAAATGCACCTATCACATTCAATTATTCCTTTCAATTATGACACTATTTGTTGCTTGCATAACACTAACAACATATAGTTTGAAAAGGTTGCAGTTATCACAATTGGTTCGGTTGAAACTTTGAGACCTAATGTCATTCACTATTTATTATGTATATTCACTCAAGGCACCATCACATTGAGTCAAACTTACCATAATGCAAACTCCTACACTTTACCAAGAAAAGTTGGAGCACTCAATAAAAAACTCTACGAATCATCCAAACATTTTCCTATTGTTTATTTGCCCATGTTGATACCTTCCTTATCCATCGACATAGAACACTAAGTATATAATCCTTTAGCATTATTCAATGTTGGAAAAAAGAGAGCTTGTAGTCCAAATATTGATTACAAGTAGAATCACTTATTGGATACTTGTGTAGTGCTATAGATTTTCCAAAATCCAACACATTATGGGTTAATACATAGTTGTCTCACATGGCATTCAATTTTACATGGTATACAAAATTCATATCATGAGTGTAATGACTCAATCACTCATAGTAACTCATGAATGTATCACCAATATTAACAATTTCTACATGCTAAAAACTTCTTTTGTTGGTGCATCATGGGAACTCACATGACCCCTTCAACTTCTTGAAAATCATCCTCTTTTCTGTATCTTTTGATTAGGTTGTTTATATGAGGAAGCTACAACATCAACATCTTTAAACATTCCTAGCCATATATCAAACAATGGTCATATTAGTTATCATGTTATTCTCCTCACATATGTAACAATTCTCTTAAATCGAAAGACCACATTATATATGCTTCATTTCCATGAGTAATTCTAATCAAACTTAATTTTATATTCCTTATATAGAGTTGCCTTCTCAATCAATGTACTCTAACAAACCAGAGTAATTCACATAATACAACTAGAATGACATATAACCAATATATTATGCATATGTAAATAGATTTTTTGAAATCATCCTTATGAAGCATATTCAAACCAAAAATAATTAGTCAAATTCAAATTCAACCCTCTTTAAGTAAATAACTTAAAATATTAAAAAAAAAATATTAGAACATTATTGATCCTTAACTAGTTTATAATTGTTCTTTTCCTTTGATGAACTATATTCCATTGCCTATACTTGGAGTTGTTTTTGATACATAGATATATCCCACTTATTCCACTTAGTAGTGTCACAGATAACATTAATTTCATAACAATACTTGCTAATTACAACATCGACAACATTTATGGATGCACAAATCCTATTTGTTTTCTCCCTTCCCATTCACTCTTATCTACTCTTCTCATCTATGGAACAAAATACACTTTAATAGAATGAAACCCCTTTTCCTCTTAGTGGTTTGGTTATAAAATAGCTCAATAGTCTACTAGTGGTTAGGTTTGAATCCTTCAACTCATAACTAGAGTTACAATATTGAGCATTTTGGAGTCTTCTTGATAATGATCATGTGGCTAGCCCCTTTTCCATGAATAATTGGGGTTGACATGACATCCTCTCGAATTATGGTGATCAATTTCAATGGGTCAACTTCTAGGAGGCATAACATTCTCATATAAGCTCTTATTAAGGTTATTCTTTCATTATTGGAAAGTTATTGTGTGTATATTATGGAATATAGGTCCATGGTAAGGTGAGGACCACAAAATGTGTTCATTTAAGGCCTCAAAAATGGCCCCTGAAGTTTTTCAAACTAGGAATGCCAATAAAAATGGTCTTGTGCGCTGATTCCTCCACTTTTCCACTCTAAAAGCATCAATATGGATGACAAATAATATAATTATCCAATCCTTATCAATATAAATACACAATTTATGCCAACAAAAAACATACTATATGTAATAATTACAAGTTTTAAACAAGGAATCAAGGTATGGGTATTATAACCCCCCCGCCTCTTCAAGGAACACCATCTAGTGTTATTTCACTGCAACAAATATATAAGTTTTCTTTTATCTATATTTTCAATATCATATTTTCAATCATTTTGGTATATCTCTAGATTTTAACCTTCCAGCATATTCCTACAACAATCATCAATGTAAACACACATATCATAATCATTTCTAATCATTATATATTTAACTAATTATATGAATTCAAATATGTCAATTTTATGTTCATAACCAAAACATATATTGTGTCAAGTGTCATCATTAAAGAGCCTTACTAATGGGAGGTCACAAGGTCATTTATCCTTAACGGTTAAGCTCTGTTAATGAGGTGGCGAGATGTGATCCCTTCAAGTGGATTTTCTCGAATAGTTTCCGTGGACATAGCAACCATTGATCTCTGGTGTTCGTGAACCACACGGGAAAGAATAAATAAATAAAAGCCTCAAGGGTTAGTTCAATTGGTCAAGTTCCTATTGCTAAAGCACTTCAATAATGGAAGGTCACAAGGTTGATTCTCCTCGACATCCTCAAGGGTAGGATCTACTAATAAGCTGAAAGGATGTAATCCCTTTGAGTGTATCTGCCTGGATATTTCCTCGAAAAAAAAAAGACATGTATTTTCATAAAAATAATATCAAATATGTAATTCATCTCAATATTTATTTTTATGAATGTGTATTTACTCCATATTATTTCCACAAATAGAACTCAACTCATTATTTCTTAGACATACCTAATATACACATGATCCCAACTAGCATGTATTATGATATCCCACAATAGATTCATTTAAGTCTTCTCTTCCTTGTAGCCACTTGCCCTCTGTGCTCAAGCTAACTCTACTATGTCATGCAGTTCCTTAGGTGATCCATCATTTTCCAAGCTTTGTCACATAGGAAGGGTACATATATTGATAGATTCCTATATCTAAGGCATCTCTTTATCTTGATTTAACATAGCATAGCACATCTTAATGATGATCAAGACATACTACAAGGTTCTAATCTCACTACAATAACATTCTCTCCATGCTTTTCAGGTTCAACAACCATTTGCATCTATCATTCCTGGACAAATTCATCATCTCGCCTATATCACATAGATACAATTCACAATGAAATATAATTATAATAATTTCAACTAGAAGTCTTTTATTTCAAATCTATATAATTCTCATAATGTTTGGCTCATGCATGTGATAACACCTTGTCTTTAGATGGAATTAGACTCATTGCCATATCCAATACTATTCTACTTGCAATCTAAACTTTCAATAAACTAATTTACTATTAGTATACATCATGTGTAACTAAATGTAACTATCATTCATTATATATAGATTACTAACATTATAAACATTTCCTATTATAATAAAACTTTTATACTAGAAAACTAATGCACCACTACTCATGGTTAGATAATCATTCTCTCCACTCATCCAACAATCTCTCAAGTGTATTAAAATGTCTTTCCTTCATTTCTCCAAATAATTGCCACAACCCAGCCAATAGAGAAAATTAAGATGAAAACCCCCTTCTATGGATGATAAGATTTTGATACACAAAAGAACACATCAAATTATTGGGCAAACATGGTTGATACTAGCACTTACATTTCTCAGATGACACATGCACCCTAGAATGAAATCATGAGACTTACCATATGATAAGAGAAAACAAAGATACATATTCTAAGGGCTAAATTTTTTATCATTAAGGGTTATATGAGTATCAATTTGCTCCCCAATGGATAGAAATCTAGGGAATACCATCAAGGCTTTGATTTATATCATAAATGTATGTATGATTTCTATACATAAATCACGTGATTGTGTAAACTACAAACCTCTTTCATTTTCTCCTTGCAAAGGCTTGACGCAAAAAAAAATAGTACTTTTCTAAGGAAATTCACAAACCATATGAAAGAGGTATCTCATTAACAATCATCCTAAATATTGAGGAAAACAAAATGGTACCTAGAATTCAACCTATGCCGATAACGAAAAGTTCAAATGCACCTATCACATTCAATTATTCATTTCAATTGTGACACTATTTGTTGCTTGCATAACACTAACAACATATAGTTTGAAAAGGTTGCAGTTATCACAATTGGTTCGGTTGAAACTTTAAGACCTAATGTCATTCACTATTTATTATGTATATTCACTCAAGGCACCATCACATTGAATCAAACTTACCATAATTCAAACTCCTACACTTTACCAAGAAAAGTTGGAGCACTCAATAAAAAATTCTACAAATCATCCAAACAGTTTCCTATTGTTTATTTGCCCGTGTTGATACCTTCCTTATCCATCGACATAGAACAGTAAGTATATAATCCTTTAGCGTTATTCAATGTTGGAAAAAAGAGAGGTTGTAGTCCAAATATTGATTACAAGTATAATCACTTATTGGATACTTGTGTAGTGCTATAGATTTTCCAAAATCCAACACATTATGGGTTAATACATAGTTGTCTCACATGGCATTCAATTTTACATGGTATACAAAATTCATATCATGAGTGTAATGACTCAATCACTCATAGTAACTCATGAATGTATCACCAATATTAACAATTTCTACATGCTAAAAACTTCTTTTGTTGGTGCATCATGGGAACTCACATGACCCCTTCAACTTCTTGAAAATCATCCTCTTTTCTGTATCTTTTGATTAGGTTGTTTATATGAGGAAGCTACAACATCAACATCTTTAAGCATTCCTAGCCATATATCAAACAATGGTCATATTAGTTATCATGTTATTCTCCTCACATATGTAACAATTCTCTTAAATCAAAAGACCACATTATATATGCTTCCTTTCCATAAGTAATTCTAATCAAACTTAATTTTATATTCCTTATATAAAGCTGCGTTCTCAATCAATGTACTCTAACAAACCAGAGTAATTCACATAATACAACTAGAATGACATATAACCAATATATTATTCATATATAAATAGATTTTTTGAAATCATCCTTATGAAGCATATTCAAACCAAAAATAATTAGTCAAATTCAAATTCAACCCTCCTTAAGCAAATAACTTAAAATATTATAAAAAAATTATTAGAACATTATGATCCTTAACTAGTTTATAATTGTTCTTTTCCTTTGATGAACTATATTCCATTGCCTATACTTGGAGTTGTTTTTCATATATAGATATATCCCACTTATTCCACTTAGTGGTGTCACAGATAACATTAATTTCATAACAATACTTGCTAATTACAACATCTACAACATTTATAGGAATATTTTTAGTGAGATAAGTTCAACCCAAAATTTAATGACATAATTTGATTTCAATTGGTTGTACTTTTTTTTTCTACATTTCAATAATATGTTAGAAATCTGCTATTGGAAACAGCAAATGCTTTTAACGTTAAAGCAGTTTCTAATCTTAATGTGACCCGATCTAATCTTAAAGCATTTAGATCTTATCTTAAAGCAGTTTCTAATCTAAAGCATTAGATCTTAAGCGTTGAATTGGTATATGATGGACGTACCAGATTAGAGTTAAATAATATATAAAGGATTGGGTCCTCTCTCTCCCACACAAGAGTTGTATTCTTCTCCATCAAGAAACACATAAAGGAAGTGAGGGCAAGAGGAGAGAAACCGAATTCTGAGAAGAAGACAGAAGACAGAAGACAGAAGATGGCAGCCATTACATCTTCCGCTGTTAGTCAAGGTATGTCATCTTAAACAACATATTAAGTTCTGAATGTGAAATATTTGGTATTGATGATCTTTGGGCTGTTAGTAGCTATATTTTACATTTGGTATCAGAGCCACAATCAATAACTGAATATTTCCTATGATTGCAATTGATCTGTTCTGTGCTTTACTCATGTGATTGAGCCTTCGGGAAACTGTGGGTGTTTCATGAAATGATCATGAAACAAAACCACTCGCACCCCTGGCCCCTGGACGAAGGAAGAAATGTTCTCCTCTCTACAGAGCCATACCTCCTCAATATGCTTTGCATCTCTTCTTCGTTTTGAATTCTCCCGTCTCTGCCTAAGTTAATTCTCACAATAATATTTACAGCCATTCTCTCCATATTTCCGTAATCGGATGATACTTCTGATTTTTCTGTTGCTGTCATCGTGAAAAAGATTTGCGTTTGTTTGCTGAGGAAATTTAGTGTTGGTAGACTCTCGAAGCGTATAGCTGAGAATCTGTGAACATGGGTATTATGGCTTGTTCACTGGGATCCCGTATGCCTACTCTGTGGAGCACAAGCTTCTTTCGTCACAAGCGCTTTCTCTAGTAGAGCTATTATCAGAAGAACTTTAGGAAGCGAGGGGTAGTTGTCTGTATTAAATAAAAATGGCGTCCAATGGGATTATGTTCAATGCTTCCAATTGAAATTTGATCGTCATGGTGAATGAAACTCCATCCTTCGAAGCTAATCAAGTTTCGATCTTTCCTTGGCCAACGCTGGTTTTTAATTTTGGATTTTAGGGCAAGATTTATGCACTTTTGGCATTGTTTGAAATTTGGGCATAAAAGTATGTAGTGCGGGGATGCAAAAATACAGCTGAGCTTGTGAGCTGTTAGCGTCTGTCAAACCGCGTCGTTCCTTTTAATGTTTACGCGGTGAAAATTATGTCTCCGAAGACTTTCTTCCCTCATGTGTTGCATTCTCACGATTAGCATATAAGGCATTAAAGACTGCCATGCTGTGTTTTGAAGCCTAGTTACAGAACCTCTCATTAATATCTATTAATGCCAGTAACAGAACCTCGAATTATCTCTGAGCGTTGAAAGATTGTGAAATCTTCGAATTTCCCAGTAATTGTTCTGTGACTGATTGTTTTGCATCAAGTATGTGTTATAAATCATTTATGCACATGAGATTTATGATTTTGTTAATCACCAAAGTGGTCAAAATCAGAATGTTGTTTTGCATAAGGTATGTGTTATAAATTATTTATGCACATGAGATTTATGATTTTGTTAATCACCAAAGTGGTCAAAATCAGAATAATCATTTAGTGCATAAGTGACATAATGATTATTGATAGAAATTGCCAGTTATAATAATACCAATTAAAAACTGGCGTCACTAATGATAGAACCTGAGAACTTACCCAAAGGAAAGTCTTGTTCTATAACTAGTTGACATGATGAGGTTTGATAGATATTTTGATTAAATAAATATTGATCATCCAAAGATGTCAGTTCTATTTAATTGAATATATTTATTACCTACTTATGTTTTGGTATTTAATTATGTTAAGTATAAGATAGTATCTACCCAAAGGAGTGCTATATTATACTATTATGTCTACATCTGAATCGCGTTAGTTATGAGCTTATAGTTATTTCATTTTTGATTTGCAGGTTATCTATCTTTTGTATGTTTTGAATCAAATTTAGTTGAAGTTCCTATTAATACATGGTGGCTTGATACTGGTGCTACAACTCATGTTTCCAACAATATGCAGGGATTTCTTACGATCCGAACCATAAATCCAAATGAAGATCGTTTTCTCTTTATGGGAAACGGAATGAAATCTTCAATTGAAGGCATTGGGACTTATCGTCTAATTCTAGAAAGTGGATATGTATTAGACTTATACAGTACCCTTTATGTACCTTCATTATCTAGAAACCTTATTTCCGCAAGTAAATTGGATATTTCTGGTTTTAGATGTATGATTGGATCTGGTTGTTTTGATTTATATAAGAATACTGATAATGTTGGTTCTGGTATTCTAATTGATGGTTTATATAAATTGAAACTGAATGACACTTATGCGAATTCCTTGTTGAATGTAGTAAATAATGTTGGATGTAAACGTAGCAGGTTGAATGAAAATTCTGCTTTCTTGTGGCATAAACGACTAGGTCATATATCCAAAGAAAGAATGATGAGATTAGTAAGTAATGAAATTTTGTCAAATTTGGACTTTAGTGATCTAGAATTATGTGTGGATTGTATTAAAGGTAAACAAACCAAACATAATAAGAAAGGATCCACTAGAAGCAGCCAGCTTCTTGAAATAATACACACTGATATTTGCGGACCTATGGACACTCCAGCCTTTAATGGAGAAAAGTATTTCATCACTTTCATTGACGATTTTTCCCGTTATGGTTATGTCTATTTGCTTCATGAAAAATCTCAATCTGTGAATGTCCTTGAGACGTTTGTAAAGGAAGTTGAGAGGCAATTAGATAAAAAGGTGAAAATCATAAGGTCTGATAGAGGTGGTGAATATTATGGTAAATATAATGAGTCAGGCCAGTGTCCAGGTCCATTTGCAAAATTCCTCGAAAGTCATGGCATATGTGCGCAATACACAATGCCAGGTACACCACAGCAAAATGGTGTAGCAGAAAGGCGCAATAGGACGTTAATGAATATGATTAGGAGTATGATGTCAGATTCTACACTACCTAAGAATTTGTGGTCGTATGCTCTCAAAACCGCTAACTATTTGTTGAATAGGGTTCCTAGTAAAGCTGTTCAAAAGACTCCTTTTGAGTTATGGACTAACAGGAAACCTAGCTTAAGACACCTGCATGTTTGGGGTTGTCCAGCGGAAGCGAGAATTTATAATCCACATGAAAAGAAATTAGATTCTCGAACGATCAGTGGGTATTTTTTAGGTTACCCTGAGAAATCTAAAGGGTATGTGTTTTACTGTCCTAATCATAGTCCAAGAATTGTAGAAACTGGTAATGCAAGATTCATTGAGAATGGTGAAGTCAGTGGGAGTACTAGAAGAGAAATAGTAGAAATAAAGGAAACAAGGGTAAATGTTACATTGCCTAGAATAGTTCCTCCATCTACTATTACTCCAAATGTTGTTCCAGCTGTTGTAGAACAGCATGATGATAATGAACAACATATAAATGAAGAAGTACTTCCTGAAGGAAATGACTTACATAATACTGATATGCACGAACCACAACAAGTAGCATTAAGAAGACCTCAAAGAAATCGTAGGTCAGCTATTTCTGATGATTATGTGGTTTATATGCAAGAATCAGATTATGATATTGGAATCAATAAGGATCCAGTTTCGTTTTCACATGCTGTAGAAAGTAAAGAGTCAAAGGAATGGATTAATGCCATGAAAGAAGAAATGAAATCCATGCAACATAATGAAGTTTGGGATCTCGTTGAGTTACCACATGGCTGTAAAAGAGTCGGATGCAAATGGGTTTTTAAAACCAAACACGACTCTAGTGGTAATATCGAGTATAAAGCTAGACTTGTTGCTAAGGGTTACACTCAGAAAGATGGTGTTGATTACAAGGAGACATTTTCTCCTGTTTCGAAAAAGGACTCACTAAGAATAATAATGGCATTAGTAGCTCATTATGATTTGGAGTTGCATCAAATGGATGTGAAAACAGCCTTTCTAAATGGAGATCTTGATGAGGATGTTTATATGGATCAACCTGAGGGTTTTTCTGTAGAAGGTAAAGAACAATTGGTGTGTAAACTTAAGAAGTCAATATATGGGCTTAAACAAGCATCCCGGCAATGGTATATTAAGTTCAATACCATTATTACATCTTTTGGTTTTAAGGAAAATACGGTTGATCACTGTATATACCAAAAGATCGGTGGGAGCAAGTTTATTTTTCTGGTCCTTTATGTTGATGACATCTTGCTTGCTGCAAATAATTTAAGTATATTGCATGAGACTAAGGAATTTCTCTCAACGAACTTTGAAATGAAAGATATGGGAGAGGCATCCTATGTGATTGGAATAGAAATATTCCGTGATCGATCATAAGGAATATTGGGATTGTCTCAGAAAGGATATGTCGAAAGGATTCTAGAGAGATTTGGAATGAGTAAGTGTTCACCTGGAATAGTTCCTGTACAGAAAGGTGATAAATTCAATCTCATGCAATGTCCTAAGAATGATGTTGAACGAAAGGAAATGGAATCAATTCCAGATGCATCTGTTGTTGGTAGCCTAATGTATGCTCAAACCTGTACTAGACCGGATATCAGCTTTGCGGTCGGTATGTTAGGGAGGTATCAAAGTAATCCAGGAAGGGAACATTGGCAAGCTGCAAAGAAAGTTTTGAGGTACTTACAAGGCACGAAAGATTACATGCTCATGTATAGAAGATCCAATGAATTGGAGGTGATCGGATATAGCGATTCAGATTTTGCTGGATGCATCGATACTAGAAAATCGACTTTTGGTTACCTGTTTATGTTTGCTCAAGGTGCCATATCATGGAAAAGTGCGAAACAGACTATCGTTGCTTCATCCACTATGGAGGCAGAATTTGTGGCATGTTTTGAAGCCACAATTCATGCATTATGGTTGCGGAACTTTATTTCAGGACTTGCGGTTGTCGACACCATTAGCAAGCCGCTGAAAATTTATTGTGATAACTCTGCAGCAGTATTTTTCTCAAAGAACGACAAGTACTCTAAAGGTGTCAAACATATAGAACTGAAGTATCTTGTTGTGAAAGATGAGGTTCAGAAACAAAGAGTGTCAATCATGCACATCAGGACAGAACTTATGATTGCAGACCCTTTGACGAAAGGGTTACAACCAAAACAATTTAAGGAACATGTTCAAAGAATGGGTCTTGGTTGTATTAATAATAATTGATGTGTGACATTCTGAGCTCTTTTATGTGTTTCTGATATACAATTATGTGTCTCTTGTTTTAATGTAGTAGTACGTATTTTATGTAATTTTAAACAAGAAAGAGTCTTATAAAGATATTATGTTTAATCATTATGATATAAGACATTATGTGGACCATTATGCTGTTTTATATAAATTATGAGTATGAATTGATGGATTGCTGGTATTGTAGTATATGGAAGGGAATGCATTGAATTAATAGTGCACAACCGCCATAACTCTCAGCAATTTATCATAGTATGATGTTCAACACTTAATATTATGAATAGTCGGGTCAAGTGGGAGAATGTTAGAAATCTGCTATTGGAAACAGCAAATGCTTTTAACGTTAAAGCAGTTTCTAATCTTAATGTGACCCGATCTAATCTTAAAGAATTTAGATCTTATATTAAAGCAGTTTATAATCTAAAGCATTAGATCTTAAGCGTTGAATTGGTATATGATGGACGTACCAGATTAGAGTTAAATAATATATAAAGGATTGGGTCCTCTCTCTCCCACACAAGAGTTGTATTCTTCTCCATCAAGAAACACATAAAGGAAGTGAGGGCAAGAGGAGAGAAACCGAATTCTGAGAAGAAGACAGAAGACAGAAGACAGTTCTGAGAAGAAGACAGAAGACAGAAGATGGCAGCCATTACATCTTCCGCTGTTAGTCAAGGTATGTCATCTTAAACAACATATTAAGTTCTGAATGTGAAATATTTGGTATTGATGATCTTTGGGCTGTTAGTAGCTATATTTTACATAATAGTCATTAAAAACGGTAATATCTATGCAATAAGGAAAATTCCAGGGGTTAAATTTGGTAGATTGAGCTAATTTTCCTTTATTTTTTCAAAAAATAAATTATTGTTATTTTTTTCGATAATGAACACCAACGTCCGTCTACGAGATCAGTTTCCGGCTGAGAATTTCCGATCACAAACAATTATCTGATAAGCCGCGTCTATTTTCTATACTCTGTACATTAACAAGTGAAATTATTACATGGGTGGAAAACACGAGAAGGAAGGTGTCAGTTGGCGTTATATAATCAAATGTTATACTTTAGATATGATATGCCTAATATGTAATGTACGTGGGTGGATAATACTTACATGGATATATGATGGTGTTTTACAGAGAATAAGTGTTTATGAAATACACAACACTCTTAGTCTTAATACATGGTGTGGGATATATGTGGGATATATGTTTTATATGGGGTATATAATATATAATATAAATGTTATATATTTTAGTTTTATATATTATAAATAAAGTTAAAATTAGTATTTGTATTAGATGTTGTAAAGGAAATATTGTAAGGTATAAATTTGAGAAGAATGGTGAGATATAGAAGATCATTGAATATAAAAATTAGGAAACAAAATATAATAAATTGTTGGAGCAATTATGTAAAGTCTTTACAAACAAATTCATTTTTTTGTAGTCTAGAATCACTCTCTTCGGGTAAGGTATGAAATCTTCTTGATCAAGAGAAGGACATTGAAAATTTTGAGGAGACATCTATGAAATTGCTTGATGTACTTGTGGTGAGCCAGACACCAAATTATATAATACAAATACTCTTTCTAGTTTAAAAAAATGACAGTGGCAATGTGTGCTCCTGTAGACTCTTGTAACAACCTTGCACAATTTTAATTGAAGAAGCCTTTCTCAAGGATGAAATGCAACTTTACAAGGAGTACGCATAGGGTAAAACCATAACATGTCTTTATGACCTATGGCATCAAATTTGCAAAGGAAGCGAATTAATCCCAATGAATTACTATCGATATTTCCCAAAAGATTTACTGATTTGCAGAAATGAAGAATCACAGGAAATGAAATTGGTTAGTACACCATTAAAATGTAGAACTAAGTAAACTGTGAATTCAAGAAAATTGATATGTGAAATATAAAACTACCGGAATGATAAAAGATGTTATAAAACACATCGAATTCAACCAAAACATTTATATTATCATGAAAAAAAGAACATCCAATTTCACGCCTCAAGATTGGGCCCTTGCTTTGAGGCTTCACTAGATGATTTCTAAGCTAAAATCGCCATTAGATAAAAAACAGTGCAAGGATTTGTAAAAATTGTGGATAGTGGCAACGACTGGTATACGAATAGCAACAAATCCAATATGTTTCAAAATGTTTTATAAACTATGCTTCTAATCCTTGGTAGTGCCAAACTCCAAAGAAACCCTTAACTAGTTGACCATATTTAGAATTTAACTACTAAGTGAAATAGAAATCCAGATCACCACAGGGGTCATGAATAACAATTAAGATTAAAAAATTGGCTTATAAAGCTTGACTTAGACTCTTATACCCATTTGTCCTAAGCATGCATTCAAAATAGGGTAGATTCGTGAGAAAGAGTAAGAGTAACTCTGCAAGTTTTGAGGAGAAGGAAAGACTAGGGAATGCTTCCAGATTTTCCAGGAGTTGCAGAATGGAGAAGAGTTGCAAGCTAGTAACCATGAACAACTCGAATGCTCTATAAGAGCGTCTCTTGAAAACTGAACTGGAATTGTCATTTGAGAGATTAGGCACAAAGTCTAACGCGGAATTCATTTGACGTCTTGCACAAACAGATCTATGTACCTACTTGGGAAATGGCATCAAGGTCCTTAGTTCATTTACCCAATGTATTGTTTTGGACATGATGAATCTAACTTAGATTGATTGATCCAAAAGGACAAGAGTTTCACCAGAAGAATGAAAGAGATCATCACTAGGTAGTTGTTGAAGTTCCCACTCAGGAGTAGCTATAGACAAATCATGTAGTCTGCATTTTCTGAATTCACGAAGAGCTGAGCAACCCTTCTATTGTTGTTGGTTTTCCAGCATTTAGTTTGAAGGGTAAATTTTTGTTTATGTGTCGTGTGTTATTGTTGTCTTTCTTGCACTATATTTTTGGTTTGACACATAATAGCATTGAGATATTAAAGCATAGTCATAGCTAATTACACAGCAGAAACAAAAAATACAGATAGTAAGTGACAATTTTTTTTTATCACAGACTCCATATTTTTGAATCATATTGGCCAGAGGTTGGTTATGGATCATCAAGCATATGTATAATAATATTAATCTTTATAATAATGTATTTTTTATATGGTGTATTCATTTAATGAAATAAATTTTGTATTGTTCAAAACAACCAGTAAAAAGTACTAATTGTTATTTTATTTTGCACCATGACCAATTTACTAACCAATTATGGGTGTTGATACAGAAGTTATCAATTCACAGTGAATCCATCATTGATAACAATAACATTCAAGCAATGCCAATCTCCATAATGGTTACTCAATTCTTTTAACAATCGAAGTTGGGGCAAGCGAAACAGACATATAAATAAAGCTTGTTGATAATACCTCAACCATAAGTCATCGATTTAATGTGAATCCATCATTGATAACAATAATTCTGAAAATGTAATGGGGAAAATAGAACTTCTTGTTTACTGTCAAGGCATAAACCCTAAGTCCCGTAGCTGTTGCAGAAGGACAAAGTCAAACCTTGCTTAAAACCTAAAACCAGGGGAACCTCAAACCCCTAGATCCAATAAAACCACAAATTTCAAAGAAGACCCAGAACCTTAAGACCTATTTAAACCCCAAACTCTGATTATTTGAAACCCTAAACCTCCTAAAACTCCACAAATAGAAGCACCGTAAACCCTGAGGCTCACATACCTCATATATCAGCATGTATAAATGCTAAAAAATGGTACATACCTGCAAAAAGAACCTGCAAAAGCTTAACCAACAGATCTCAAACCCTATGAATGCTCACAAGGCCTTTAATATATCATCGGCCCCGCTGACGGTAAATGACCCGCCTTCCTCTAAATTGAGCACTTTAACGACCCCATTATCCGCCAGTAATGAGTACCTGTGCGATCGCACACCTAAACCCACTGGATTATCGCTTAAATCGACGGAAACCCCCATGGCCTTGGTGAATTGCTAGCTGCCATCAAAAAGCAGTCGAACTTTGCTATTATCTCCTCCAATCCCAAGAGAATTCGCCCATGCTTTAAGCATGAAGGCATCATTTATGGCAACACGGGATATTAAATCCACGCCCTTAGCCCTGAGCTCATCTGCCCTCTAAATGAAGTCGGGGACATGCTTTTGAGAACAAGTTGGAGTGAAGGCTCCTAGAACTGCAAGGAGTGTTACACAGTAATTTGTCACCATTGGTCACCGTCCCTGTTACCCCTTTCCCGTACTTTGGAGGACTCATTTCGGGACCTGTGAGCAGTGACATAACTTAAAAACACTTGCATTATGTTCCCCTAAGTATGGACTTCATGTGCCCTGAAGACACCTCCTGCAAAATATCCCTGAAAAGTGCCCTTTTTCCATTAGCGCGGGTCCACAATGTACTACCCGCACCAGTGAACGAGATCCTCAAAAGAAGGTGCGACCATTGGCGCTCTGTCTTAGAATAACACCCGCGCCAACCAAGTTTGGAAAAGATTTTTAACAAACGCGCGCCCAGATGTTTTTTCCCTTCAAGTCATGAAGTCTTTTGAGGATAAAGCTCATCTTCTAGATGTCGAGAGTCATCATCTATCCCTTACATCTATCCACAGCAGCTTTTTGGAGATAATGCCAATCCATAATGGGTGTCTTGATGCATTGTATCTTCCTCCCCTTCTCCATCTATAAAAGTCTGTCCTCATGCATTTGACAAGCTAGTTTTTGAGTAATGGTGATAGTGCTAGTAGTGATAACGCTTGTCTTGAGTGATAGTAAGAGTCTTGGAGCATAGGGAGGTTATGCTGTGTTGAGATTTTCTGTTTTAGTCAAATAGGCAAAAATCTCTGAAGGATGACAACAATAGGGATTCAGCTCCTAGATTAGCTCCAGGTTGTTGGGAGGTAGTTAATGCCTCCTATATTTGATGTGAGGGAGTTATGAGGTTGTTAGATACTCTATGCTATATAACAGGCAATCATTCGGATGATTTGCTATGAGAGTGTGAGGATTTCATGATGTAATCTCCAATTTTATTCCTGATGCCTATGTTTGGTGGACGTAGCCCAGATTGGTTGGGTGAACCACGTTAATTCTTGTGTTTATGTGCTTGATCATTGCTGTGTGTTTAATTAATTGTTGTGCACCTGATCCAACAATTGGTATCAGAGCATGTTGGAAGTGCTGGTGTGTCTGACTACTGGAGGTGGAGCGCTGGCTATTGCTGGAGCGCGGAGTTGGTTTGGTTGCTGGTGAGCAGCTCGATTGTTGCCTGGACGTGCTGCGCTGTGCGGTATTACCTGCTGTATTGGCTGGAGCTGCATAGCGTGGAGCGTATCGGATCGCTGCCTGGAGGTGCTGACGCTGGTGCCTGAGATGCATGGACCGCTGTCCTGCATGTTAATGCTGCTGTGGAGCGCGGGTATGTGGAGAGCATGTTTAACTGGCGCGGATCTGAAGGTACTATCATTGCTGTCTGGTGTTTATAGTTGCGTGGAGCCTGAATTGTCTTGTTAAATGTGTGGTGTGTATTACCATTCAAATGCGTAGAGCCTGAAATTGCTGGTGCGTCTGCTGTGAACGGTATGTGGTGATTACTTTCTCCTGCGGTGGTGAAATTAATTGTTTTGAATGCAATTCAGTAAAATCTTGTGACCCAAGTTAATACACCAATTACCATCATTGAAGTCGACTGTTGCTATGTCGTATTACTGCATTGCTTCTGCGTTGGAGGTGTGTTAATGCTGCGTAGTGCTGTGCATGGGACACACCGCATGATTATTTTTTGAATTGTTTTTTTAAAAGGTGCTGTGCGTTAAGAAACCCGTGGTGCATATTTTTTTTGAGCTGATATAAAACCTGCGCAGAGATTGGAGTTGGTTCCATACAATTTGTGCGTATAATTAAAACGTAATACATACTGTTTGTGCGTGTTATGTGAGGCATTACATTGCTGCGCTGCGTATACCTGAAGCCTGCATATACCTGAAGTTTTTTTTTATGCTGCAAAGTGGCAGTAAAAGAAAAAAAAAAAAAAAAAAATTAAACAAAGGCAAAAGTACAGAGACACAGGCAGATTTGTTGTTGTGTAAAATCAAAGGCAAAGGCAGAAAGACATAGGCAGAAATTTTTTTTTGTGAAGGGAAGATATTTTTTGTTTTAAAGGCATAGGCAATTTTTTTTTTAAATTGCTGGTATTTAAAACGTTGATATTGGAGATTACTGTGTTTTTTGATACACGATGGCCAAAACACAAAGTGCCCGTTTTGAAATTGAGAAATTTAATGGCAAGAATAATTTTGAGATCTGGAAGGTGAAGATGCACGATCTACTGGTTCAACAAGGTGTGGCGAAAGCGCTGTTGGGGAAAAACAAAAGACCTCCTTCCATGACGGAGGATGAATGGGATGAGATGGACGATAGAGCTTTGAGCGCAATTCGGTTATGTCTGGCGGACGATGTTCTGTTCAACATTGTGTCAGAGAAAACCGCCGCAGGCCTGTGGTCGAAGCTTGAGAAGCTCTATATGACGAAATCTTTGACAAATCGAATTCTCCTGAAACGGCAGCTTTACAGTTTGCGGATGAAAGAAGGTACCTCAATTGCTGATCACCTGAATGTTTTTAATACCTTGTTGGTGCAATTAAACAGTCTAGATGTGAAATTTGATTCAGAGGATAAGGCGATAACTTTATTATGTTCATTGCCCGAATCCTGGGATCACTTTGTTACTTCCATCAGTTTTAGTACATCAGAAATTCTTGAGTTTGACGATGTTGTTGGAGCCTTGTTGGCTGAGGAGACGAGGAAGAGGTCGAATGCAGACACCTCGACATCAGAGGTAATGATGGCCAGAGGTCGCTCACGAGAGAGACACTCCGGGGGAAAGCATAGCGACTCTCGTTCAAAGTCCAAAGGAAAGAAGCCAAAGATGAAGTGCTGGCATTGTGGCAAGGCTGGACATCTGAAAAAGGATTGCTGGAAGCGAAAGCAAGCTGGTAAAGAAGGCTCTTCGACAGAAAAGAAGGAAGCCAACACCATGGATACAGGTTCAGTATCAGGTTCAGGTATGAGTGATGAGGTATTGTCAGTTAATGTTTCAAAACATGATCAACATTGGTTGTTAGATTCCGGGGCATCTAATCACATGTGTATACATAGAGATTGGTTTAAAACATATAGATCAATTGATGATGGTGTTGTGTACATGGGTAATGATGTAACATGTAATATTGTTGGGATTGGAAGCATACAACTACAAATGTTTGATGGCACAACCAAAATATTAACTGATGTGAGGCATGTACCAGATTTAAGGAAAAATTTGATTTCATTAGGAGCACTTGATTCAAATGGATATAAAACTGTAATTCAAGGTGGAAGTATGAAAATCTATAAAGGTATCTTACTAGTGATGAAAGCTAAGAAAGTAGGAAATCTATTTCAGTTAGAAGGTAGAACTGGGTCAGATCATGTGTCTGTGTCTGAACATGACAGTAGTTCCATTCACTTATGGCATCAAAGATTGGGGCATATGAGTGAAAGAGGATTGAAAATTTTGGTTGACCGAAAGTTACTTCCTAATCTAAGATCTGGAAAATTGGATTTCTGTAAACATTGTCTGTTTGGTAAACAAAGTAAACAAAAGTTTAAAACAGGCAAACATACTAGTAAAGGCATACTTGATTATATCCATTCAGATGTGTGGGGTCCAGCTCCTACAGCTTCATATGGTGGTTCGTCTTATTTTGTATCATTCATTGATGATTTTTCTCGGAAAGTTTGGGTCTTCATGTTGAAAAAGAAGTCTGATGTTTTTACAGTTTTCAAGCAGTTTAGAGCATTGGTAGAAAACAGCACTGGTAGAACAATAAAATGTTTAAGAACTGATAATGGTGGTGAGTTTTCCTCCAAGGAGTTTGACAGCTATTGCAAGGATGCAGGGATCGAAAGACATAAGACCACGGTTTATACTCCTCAGCAGAATGGAGTTGCTGAACGCATGAACAGGACTCTTCTAGAGAGAGCAAGGTGTATGCTGAGTAATGTCGGGTTGCCGAAGGAGTTGTGGACGGAAGCAGTGGCAACTGCTTGTTATGTGATAAATCGATCTCCATCAACGACAATAGACTGCAAGGTTCCGCAAGAGGTATGGACAGGACACCCTTGTGACTATTCTAAACTCAGAGTGTTTGGTTGCGATGCATATGCTCTAGTGCCTAGACATCAGCGAACTAAATTAGATCCAAAGTCTAAAAGGTATATCTTTGTTGGGTATGGTGATGGAACAAAGGGATTTAGATTGTGGGATCCTACTACCCGCAAAATCATCATCAACAGAGATGTAAGGTTTAATGAATCCTCTCTTGTACAGTTAGATGTAGATAGAAGATTGAAACAAGATGATGTATCTGATTTCCAGCATATTCAGTTTGACATCATTTCTAATGATAGTCATAATGACCATAGTTCAGATTCTAGTCATGAACAGGTTTCAGAATCAGATTATGAACAGGGTTCAGATGGAGGACATGAACAGGTCTCAGATGGCGATCATGAAGAAATTCCTACAGTTGATAGACAGCGAGTTGTGGAAGCACCAGAAACATTCTTAAGGAGATCTACAAGGATCAAACGCCGTCCGAGAAGGTATGATGATTCAGTTGCTTTGATCGCTAATGATGATGAACCTTTGTGTTATCAGGAAGCTGTAGAAGGTTCAGATAGTGACAAATGGAAAGCAGCCATGAAGGAAGAAATGATGGCCTTAGGTAAGAATGGCACGTGGGATCTGGTTGAACTTCCCAAAGGCAGGAAAACTGTGGGATGCAAGTGGGTCTTCAAGCTGAAACGAGGTGTGAATGATACGGAAGACAGGTACAAAGCTCGGCTGGTTGCAAAAGGGTTTTCTCAGAAAGCTGGCATAGACTTTCATGAGATATTTTCACCAGTGGTTAAAATTGTTTCAATTAGAGTTGTGTTAGCATTAGTGGCTTTGTTTGATTTGGAGTTGCAGCAGTTAGATGTTAAGACTGCATTTCTACATGGTGATTTAGATGAGGAAATATATATGGAACAACCGGAAGGGTTTGTTCAGCATCGCAATGCGAAATTTGTCTGCAGGCTCAAGAAGTCATTATATGGCCTGAAGCAGTCGCCTCGGCAGTGGTATAAGAAGTTTGATTCTTTCATGTTGAGTCAGAAATATGTAAGAAGTGAATATGATCATTGTGTTTATTTCAAACAGTTAAATAATGGCATGTTCATTATCTTAGTGTTGTATGTTGATGATATGCTTTTAGCAAGCAAAAGCATTGAAGAAATCAACAGGTTGAAGACTCAGATGGCAAGGACGTTTGATATGAAAGATCTAGGAGCCGCAAGACAGATTTTGGGCATGGAGATTTTCAGAGACAGGGGCAATGGTAAGCTATGGCTATCACAACAGAAGTATGTTGAGAAAATACTTTTGAGGTTTGGTATGAATAATGTGAAGCCTGTGTCATTCCCTTTAGCTTCCCATTATAAGCTTTCTTCGAGTTTATGTCCTAATACAGATGAAGAAAAGGATTATATGTCTCGAATTCCTTATGCCAATGTAGTAGGATGTTTGATGTATGCGATGGTGTGTACGCGACCAGATATTTCTCATGCAGTTTGGGTTGTCAGCAGGTACATGGCAAATCCGGGTAAAGAGCACTGGTCAGCAGTGAAATGGGTGCTTCGGTACTTGAGAGGCACAAGTAGTTATTGTATTTCTTACAATAAGAGTAGTGAATATGTTTGCGGATATGTTGATTCCGATTTTGCAGGTGACTTGGATAAGAGAAGGTCAACTTCAGGGTACGTCTTTACTCTTGCAAGTGGAGCTATTAGCTGGATGTCAAAGCTACAGAATATTGTTGCTTTGTCTACTACTGAAGCAGAATACATTGCTGCTTCTCATGCTTGCAAAGAGGCGGTTTGGTTGAAAGGTTTGCTTGGTGAGTTTGGTAGGTTACAGGATAACATCAGGTTACTTTGTGACAGTCAAAGTGCAATACATTTGGCTAAGAATCTGGCCTATCATAGTAAGTCAAAGCATATTCCAATCAAATATCATTTTGTAAGACAGGTTATCACTGAAAGGGGAGTCTCTCTTGAAAAGGTGCATACAAAGGAGAACTGTGCAGACATGTTCACGAAACCAGTTTTGTCGGAGAAGCTACGCTGGTGTTTGGCTTCTCTTGGCTTGCAGAAAAGATAAAATAATAATAACAGGGCATCAGGCGAATTGTTTTCAAGGTGGAGATTGTTGAGATTTTCTGTTTTAGTCAAATAGGCAAAAATATCTGAAGGATGACAACAATAGGGATTCAGCTCCTAGATTAGCTCCAGGTTGTTGGGAGGGAGTTAATGCCTCCTATATTTGATGTGAGGGAGTTATGAGGCTGTTAGATACTCTATGCTATATAACAGGCAATCATTCGGATGATTTGCTATGAGAGTGTGAGGATTTCATGATGTAATCTCCAATTTTATTCCTGATGCTTATGTTTGGTGGACGTTGCCCAGATTGGTTGGGTGAACCACGTTAATTCTTGTGTTTATGTGCTTGATCATTGCTGTGTGTTTAATTAATTGTTGTGCACCTGATCCAACATGCTGCCGGAAGTCTGAGAGAGAAAGGCCTATTGCAAGACATATGTAGTTGCTCGCCCAGCCAGAGGAGAGATTCAACGTCAGAACTTTGGTTGTACTTTTCTCTGTTGATTATTCATTAATAAACGACTATCATTATGGTTCCGATCTTATTGTTCATTATGATAATGTTTGATCTATATCCTTTCTGACTGATATATAGTTGTATTTAGTGGATTTTATGCTTGTATTCGTTTCGTTCTTTGCATGTGCAGGTATCCATTCGCGGAGATCGTGAGGATCGTGACCTGCCGGAGCAAGGGAACGGGAGTATCAACTCTTCTACGACACTAGCGTTGGACTCCAGGTTGGTTCTCATAATCCACTTTCAATTTGCAACTAGGAACTTGCATGGTAGCGTTGATTGATTGTTGCTAGACCCATTTTGGGCTAGTGGGATCGCCTCTGTCCGCAGAGGGGATTTACCTCTCCAACAATTTGGCGACTCCACTGGGGAAGCTATTTGTTGTTTGATTCATAAACCTTGGACAGAGCCTGAAGTACGGCCAGGCAGCCTTCGAAACGCTATTGCTTTGCATTAGCGAAGTAGATCAACGCCACTTCAGTCAATCTCCGGTTTGGTTTACGAACCGAACAGCTTGGAGTTTGTCTTGCATTTTGGTTTTCTCTTGCTTGCTTGCGTAAATAAGCTTTCTGGGTTAGTTTTTAAGTTGTTTCTTGCTGTTTGATCTGTCTGAATACTGTCGACCAGACCCTGGACTGCTTGATTTATTTTTTAGGCCAGCAAACTTTATTAGCGCGTTTTTCTGCCTGACAGTCGCGCCAGTTGGCGCATGTTGCACAAAAGCAACTCGCGCTAATTCCTTAATAGCGCTAGTTACAGGCTGACAGTCGCGCCAGTCCTGTGAACTTTGCCAGTTTGTTTGTTGGAAGCTTTTTAAACTCAGATTTCTGTCTTTTTACATCCTTTTCAGCTACTGGAGTGTGTCAGAACTCTGTTTGACTGGTTTTTTACCTTTATCCTTCGGGTGTTTGCCTATTTCCATCGATCTTATATCCCAGCCCTAGAGCATCTAGTGGCTTTGTATATCGAGCCTTCCGTGGGAGTTTTTGGTTCTTTGATTGTCCAGTCAACTTTTTGGTTGTTTTCTGCACTTGTCTAGTGGTTGTCAAAACTTATTATTCTGTGCTTCGAGCAATTCACCTCTAGCTCGTTTGGATTTTGCTTGACTTCGTTTGAGCTTAGATCACATGGTTCATTGAGGTCTTTGTGATTTCCCTTGTTTTGACATTTTGTCTTGGTGTTTCATACTTGGTTCTATTTGCATTGAGTGAAATTTGCATGTTTACGCTTGTTAATATCTCTCGAGATTTGTTTAAGTGCATTATGCCATTTTAAAAGAAAAAAAACAAATGATCTTTTTTGCATTACATTAGTTAGCATTCTTCATTGTTATTGGCAATTAGTCACTTTTAAAAAAAGAAAAGGAAAAGTTTCATTTATTGCTATTAGCTGCATTAGGATCTTTGTTGACTGTTTGGTGATCATTTTGTTTGTTTGAAAGATCTCAACTCTTCTGTAGTTAGCATTCATTGAACGGAATGATATATTTTGGCATATAGTTTGCATTTAGGAAATTCTGAGAGATCACATACGGTAGGACCTAAAAACTGAAACCTAATTGAAGATCAACTGTAAAATAAACCGAATGAATCTAACAACGCATTGGAACCTAACGCATACATTCTAGAGGTCTAGGCTAGAGACGTGTTCCGGCGTCGTTAAACCTAGTCACTGTTGTTTCACATTACGGTTGGGTGATTCCTCCTCTTGTGACTCGATAGTGGTCTAGCACGGACTTGAGCTCCCACGTACCGTCGCGTATATAGGGGAGACCCCACTAGGTTATCATCCTTTATCCACAGGAAGCCGTGTCTGCCGCCTTACAAGCCGTAATGCACTGAACACAGCATTCGGGAAGATTGACTGCCGTACGGGAAGTCCTTGGTTTTCATCTGATTGCCAAGGTGTATAAGCAGTTTTACGGATTGTTTGGTAAACCCTTTGCCTAGAGTCTCCAGAGTAGTCACTTTTGATCCTTTTCAGACTCCTTAAAAGAAAAGGTGCCAGTGAGCGTCTTGTCACTTCGTGCTCATTAAACATTCGAAGGAGACTAGAGTCACCTTTTTGTCCTTTTCTCGACTCTTAAAACATGAAAAGGTCAAGTTCAGTTCCTTTGTCTTAAAATTTATTCGGCCACGATACACATTTACCCGGTTAGATTTTGTTTGCGTTAGTTTGAGTAGGGTTTTGTCTCGTTAGATTCCCTAGGATTTTGTGAAGTTTCATCCTGGCGGAATTACCAATTTCGTCTTCTTCCTTTGCCGAGATACCGGTTGTGAGTGAAATTCTTCCTGTTGTTCTGAGTATACAACCGATTAATTCTCGTGCTCCAGGCGACGAGACTTACGAGTTTCATTGGAACCCTGTTTGGGAACCTTCTGAGGACGGTATCCCTTTTTGGGAATACACTTCTCCTCGTGTTTCAGTCCCACCTTTTTCCTCCGACATGGAGGACGTATCCCCTACTTCGACTGAAGAATCCGTTGCGACGAGCGGTGAAATTCCCACCGCAACAGAACCTACACTTGTTAGTAGCACTCCTACTACTAGCAGACTACCTCCAGGCTATAAAGCATTAAAGGATACTATGTCCTCTGGAACTCCTTTCACGAGTTCTATTTGGTCACAACTCTCTTTTCCCACCACGGAGCCTTTTACTCCACAAAGTCACAGTACGGCTGTTACCTCAATCACAACCGCTCCAACGGTATGTGTAGCTTCTTCAACTCCTATTTTCAGTCGTCCTTCGGCTTCTTTATTCGGAGTCTTTGATCCTATGTCAAACGTCCCAGCAGAGGGGCCATACGATTAGTATTTACCACATCTTGGTAGGCCTTTGCCGTCTCAACCGATTGTTGAGATTTCAGTTCCGTTGTCAATTGATTGGGGCTCCACCTCTTTTCATGGTGGCCAAGTATCGTCTGCGCAACCCCAAAGACCACCTCATCAAGACCAACAAGGGCAATCCTTCCAGGGAAACCCTTTCACCTCTGGTAGTCCGTTTTTCCCCTCTTATGTTCAACCTTCTGGTAACTCAGGTCAATCTTCTGTTCAACAAGCCCAGCCTGGTATCCAGCAAGGTTATCCTACTGGACAAATTGGTCAATCATATGTTAACCCAAACCAATCCAATGTCCAGTATGGTCCAATATCTGGACAAGCTGCTCAACCACATGGTCAGCCCATCGTCCAGTATAGTCAACCTTCTGGGCAAGTCGGTCAGCCTCAAATCCAATCAGGCCAACCAACTGCCCAGCCCACTCAGCCATCTGGTCCGTTAGGACAACCTTCAGCTGTGCAACAACAACTCCACTCCCAGCAGGTACAACCTTCTGGGCAGGGAGGCCAACCTCAATATCAACAAGGTCATCCTTCTAGCCAGATAGCCCAACCTACAGGACATCCTTCTGGCACTGCTCAACCCGGTTTTTTGCCCCAGGCCGGTCTTCAAATGCAAGTTGGAGTTCAATCCCAACCAGTCTATCAAACTCAGCCTGTTTCTCAAACTCAGTTTGGAGTCCAGCCACCATATGGTTACCAGCAACCTCAAGGGCAACCTTTGTTTGCCCCATATCAAAATTATCAACAACTGCAGGCGAATCCTTATCAGAATTATCCGCAACCATATGGTGCTCCTGCAGGACCGTTTGGTAATCCATGGAACGCTGGGGGGCAGAACCCAAATCCCTACGGACAAAACCCTATAGGGCCAAATCCGTCCGGACCAAGCCCTTGGGGGCAACTGCCAGTTGGTTGGAACCCTGGTGTTCCATCCCACCAGCAGCCCCAGATGTCCTTCAATCCTCAATTACCTTTCTTAGCAACTTTAGAATTACCGGATGTGTCCAAACTGACCAATGATCCTATTCTACATAATCCATATTGGCCTCCGGTTCCAACGAAAATTCCCGGTGACTGTCCAAAATTCGATGGTAAAGCTAATGAAGATCCACAAGCCCATGTCATGACTTATCACTTGTGGTGTTCATCCAATTCATGGCTTGATGATTCAATTCGGCTTCGCCTTTTTCAAAGGACTCTCACTGGCTCTGCAGCTAAGTGGTATATTGAGCTCAATCGCGGATCCTTTCAGGATTTCAACTCGTTGGCTATGGCATTTCTCACTCATTTTCAGTTGCCCATTCGATATGAAACGGGTACACACCTCCTCACATCCTTAAGACAGACAACGGCTACGCACATCTCTGATCATATACATGAATGGAGACGGCATAGACGTATGATCAAATTTTGGATTCCCGACCAACTTCTTACCGATTGGTTTACGACTTCGTTCATTCCTCCAATAGCTCGGGACATTGCCATGGGGGCGTGTGTCACTGAAGAGCAAGCTATCGCGCATGCTCAATACCTTGACTTGGTTTATTCTCAGTCAGGTACATTGTATGATTATCTGCCTGATGCCCCGAGACCAGGAACATCCAAAACCCCGCCAACACCAACTGTTGACGGTATTATTGGTTCTGTTAATTCATCCTCGAAGAAAAATTCCGCGAACCCTGGGAAGCAAAAATCAACTGCTTCGAATGAACAGACTTCTCAGGTAACACCCACTTCGAATATTACTTCCGAGGTCAATGTCGTCCAGTCCACCATGGCAGACAAAGCCTCGAAAGCAAAGAAGAAAGGGAAAGCGAAGAATAAGCCAGATCAACCTAAACAGGACTCCCCTAAACCTCCGCCCGAGGAAGGTGCCAAGCGCAAACCCAAGTATCCTTGTCTTATCTGTGACGAAGATCACTATACCAAAGACTGCCCTAGGCGGTCCGAAGTTAGTCATTTGTTGAAAGGCGCTCCCGGGACTCCTGCCGTGCTCAAAGAACCCTTTCCCTCACAACAAACTCAAAAAACTCAATGGTGGCTGACCCCTCTCAAACTCCCTCTTCCTTCGGTTCTCAAGTGTTTATGGCTGGAACGATACCTATCAATATTAGTACTCGAACAAAAGATTATCCGACATCTACCGTGAAAGAGCTTGAGATCCCCTCTAGTGCTCCTCCGTTCAGTTCAGGTCCGCTCCACATCGAGAGACCTAGTACTGAAACGCCTCTTCGACCCCCTCCAAAAGGAGTACTCTGGAAATCTTCTTACAACCCAAATGCCTGTGCTGCACAACACTACAATATCATTGAGGACTTAGCTCAGACTCCATCAGCTATGTCCGCTTTAGAAGTTCTCCAGAGCTGCCCTTCTCAGAGGAAGTCCTTGCTATCCGCTATCGGTGGCATAGACCCGGCCGACTCGGATTTAATTACTTTTGACTTGGAACGCCATACGCAGAGACTGCCTCCCCAAATCGCATTCCTTATACAGGTCATTATTGATTCCAAAACGATTCATCGTACAGTCATTGATGAAGGTGCTTCTACTTGCATCATGTCTGTTGCCTGTTGGAAAGCTATTGGATCTCCGACACTGAGCCAGTCTCCCACAACCTTGGAAGCTTTTGATGGAAGAGCATCCCGTCCTTATGGTATACTCCAACGTTTGCCCATCTCTTTGGAAGGGAAGACGGTCGAAATGGAAGTTGAAGTTGTTGATGCTACTCTTACCTACAACCTCCTTCTCGGACGTAGCTGGATATACGCGATGAAAGTTGTAGCTTCATCTTTGTTTCGTATCATCCGTTTCCCTCATCAAGGGAAGATTGTTACCGTAGACCAGCTATCATTCTTCGCTTCCTCTTCTGAAGGCAACATCCCTTTTGTGGAGCATACCTCGAAATTATCTGAGAGTCTGGGAGCCGGACTTTTCAAAGATCCTGCCCTTATGGGTGTTTTTCCGCTCCCACCTCCTAACGTCGCTTCTGTTAATATGATTACTACTTGTTCTGATCCGTGGATTCTCCCTTCCACCGACCAAGTAGATTCTTGGGGCGACCAGATGCCGTTGAGTCCTGCCGAACTCAACTATGTCGAAATCATTGCTGCATCGGCTCCTTCTTCTGAACTTGCTCCTTCGAGCAAGGTTCTCCACTCGTTCGCTCCATCCTCAGGGCTTGTAGATGAGACTTCTTCGGACCCTTTAAAAGAAACATTCCCTTCCGACGAAGCCATTATTGAGACTATGTCTCTCGAGGAACCTCCTTGGCATGATTCTCACCATCGTTCCTCTTTTCTCCCTGCCCCTCAGGATATGCTTATTTGTCTCGAGCGGTTTGCTCCTTGTCTCCCATTTCAAATCCTTCAAACACCTATCCAAGTTTATCAAGTGTCCTCTGAAGGAAATATGGCGAACATTACGCAAACCCAGCCCATCGACATCTCTGTGAAACCAGGGATTGTCGAACATCTTCACATTGGAGTCACTTGTACTCCGGAGGAGATTCAACTTTATTCCAATCTTTTTCGCGAATTTCGTGACGTCTTTGCATGGTCCTATGAAGAAATGCCCGGCATTGATCCTAGCATAGTGGTGCATGAGATAATCACGTACCCAGGTGCTAAGCCTGTTCGTCAACGTTTACGCCCTGTACACCCCCGAAAGGCTGCAGCTATTAAGGCCGAAGTAGAGAAGCTTCTTAAAGCCGGTTTTATTTATCCTATCCCGCTCACAGATTGGGTTTCCAATATCGTACCTGTGAATAAAAAACAGGGTACAATCTGTGTTTGTGTCGATTATCGTGATATAAATCGGGCCTGTCCTAAAGATAATTTTCCCACACCATTCATTGATCAAATTATTGACGAGTGTGCCGGAAGTGAAATGTACTCTTTTATGGACGGTTTTTCTGGATATAACCAGATCAATATTGCTCCCGCTGATCAACACAAGACCGCCTTTATCTGTCCATGGGGCACTTTTGCCTATAAGAAACTCCCTTTCGGTCTCAAAAATGTCGGTGCTACCTTCCAACGTGCAATGTCCTATGCGTTTCATGACATTCGACACATTGTACAGCCATACCTAGATGATCTTCCAGCTCATTCAGCCAAACGTCAGGACCACCCTACTCACCTTCGCGAGATCTTTCTTCGCTGTCAATACTATCGAATCCAACTCAATCCTCACAAATGTGTCTTCTGCGTTGAATCCGGCCGACTTCTCGGGTTTGTCATCTCTCGAGAGGGCATCCGTTTGGATCCCCTTAAGGTCGAGGCTATAGTGAATCTTCCTCCCCCTACTTCTTTACAGCAATTGCAAAGCTTGCAGGGTAAAGCAAATTTTCTACGACGTTTCGTTCCAAACTATGCCGAGGTGGCCAAAGGTTTCACACGATTACTAAAGCACGATGTCCCTTTTCATTGGGATACCATTGCTCAGGAATCTTTTGAGCGTCTCAAGGGTCTCCTTGTTTCTGCTCCATTGCTCCGTCCTTCGAACTATTATCGTGACTACACTCTGTATTTGGCTGCCGCCGACACCACTATCGGCATGGTTCTTGTTCAAACTGACGATGATGACACTGAGCATGTTATCTATTATCTCAGCCGCAACCTTTTAGACACAGAAACTCGATATGCTTACGTTGAGAAGTTGGCTTTAGCCGTCGTTTGTGCTGTCCAACGCTTCCGTCACTATATTCTGCTGCGCACTACCACCGTGATTTCTGATTGCAACCCCATGACGTATATTTTGTCACGCCAGTTGCTGGGGGGCAAGTACTCAAAGTGGATTGTCATCCTCCAAGAGTTCGACTTGGAATTTACCACTGCCAAGTCCAAGAAATCCCTTGTATTTGCTGAGTTACTTTGCTCTTTGCCATCTTCTTCCCCGACCTCTCACGTAGAGGATCAAATTCCGGATGAGACTTTATTTCTCATTAGCACCCTCGACCCCTGGTACGAGGATATCTTTATATATCTGCAAACGTCCTCCTTTCGCCCTGGCGTGGCCAAAGACGCTCGGCGAAGGATTCGTCATCAGTCTCAACCATACCATATCATTGGCGACACACTCTATCGCCTCGGCGCTGACTCGGTTCTCCACCGATGTCTAACTCTCGAGGAAGCTGAGCGTGTCTTGAATGACTGCCACTCTGATGCCTGTGGTGGTCACATGTCCGGATATGCTACTGCCCAAAAAATCCTCCGTGCTGGCTACTTTTGGCCCTCTATCTTTAAGGATTGCATTCTTGCCGTCTGCTCTTGTCATGAATGCCAGATATACCAGCGGAAGATGCAAGCGCCTCCTGCTCCATTGCACTCTGTTGTCACCGTCGGCCCTTTTGCAAAATGGGGCATTGATTATATGACCTGTAACCCTCGCTCGACCGAGGGGCATGGGTTTATTATCGTTGTCGTCGACTACTTTACTAAATGGGCCGAGGTGATGCCTACATTAACTAAAGATGGTCACACAGCGGCGCAATTTTTATTCAACCATGTTATCTCGCGATTCGGCGTCCCTCAAGCCATCGTCACTGATCACGGAAGCATTTCCGTAATCATATGATGTTGGAACTAACAACCCAGCTAGGCTTACGGCACGATAGTTCGACTCCATACTACCCTCAGTCCAATGGCCAAGTTGAAGCTATCAATAAGATTTTGGTTACAATGCTTCAGCGTACCATTGGCATGCATAAGTCTAACTGGCATTTGATGTTGTTCCCTGCCTTGTAGGCCTACCGAACCTCCGTGAAGGATGCCACTGGTTTCACTCCATTTCAACTAGTTTATGGACTAGAGGCTACCCTTCCAATCGAATGTGAAATCCCTTCATTAAAATTGGCTGTCGAGCTACTTCCCAACACTACTCCGTTAGAAGAACGCTTTCTTTACCTGGAACGGTTAGATGAGACCCGTCGCCTAGCCTCTTTGGCCATCGAAACACAAAAGAAGCGAGTCAAGACTCACTTCGATCAGACTGTACATCCACGGTCTTTTGTTGAGGGAGATTTAGTCCTGCTATACGATCAGGCAAAAGATAAGCTAGGAGCAGGAAAGCTCGAGCCTATGTGGCTAGGCCCTTACATTGTCAAGAAATTTTTGCAAAAAGGGGCCTACGAGCTAATTGATTATGAAGGGAACCCTCTCGGGAAGCCCCGAAACGGGCTGTATTTGAAAAAGTACTATGCATGATGCTTGTACACTTTATTTTGTACATACATGTACTCTAGCAAGTGTGTTGTGTGTATGTGTGTCAGTTTTAAAGGCGTAACTGCCACTTATTGTGTCTTTCGCTTCTTGTGCAGATGTCTGATGCACCTTATGTTGGTTTCGCTGATGGTGCCTGCCGCAGCACTCGCAACTTGTCCTCTGCGGCGTGGGTGATCTATGATCCTCATGACGAGCTGATAGATTTTCAAGGTGTGTGTTTGGGTCGTACCACTAACAATGTCGCCGAATATTGTGTTGTAATCGAGCTACTTGCTGAAGCAATTAATCTCGGCATTCGTGCATTGGTAGTGAACCTGGACCCTCAACTTGTCGTCCACCAGCTCAACGGGCAATATTCCATCAGAGACCATCGCATTCTAAGGTTGTATTTACGTGTGAGATTGTTAGAAAGGAACTTTGATTTTATCACATATCAGCATATTCCACGACAATTAAACACATTATCTGATGCATTGGCTAATCATGTATTAGATAGACATTTGAGTAATTTGTAATCAAAACGTTATACAAGCAAGCACATGAAAACACAATAATAAACCATAGGCATATGTATATATATACGTGTGTGTCATAATGTTTGCGCCGTGCACGTTACATAGTCCAAAAAAAACAATACATGTTTGAATCTCATATGGCCAGAGACAACATGTCTCTCAAAAATATGCAAAAATGAAACCTAGGCGTCTAATCACGGTGATGCTCATGATAGCATGTCACCGCTCGCACCAAACTTCTCAGCAGATGGTGGATGCGAGTTGGTACTCCCACTGTGTGCCGCTGGTACGCGAAGGGAACATCCGCCAATCTGGCATAGTCTAGAATCCCTCGAGTGAGTCCCTCAAGGTTCTGTACTAGCTCTTCACCCACACCACCCTCTACCTGAGGGTCGGCTGCGGGTTGTACCCTCCGTGCTATGTGAGACAGACCAGCTGGTCGCTCTGCACCAACATCTGCATACATATATATAGCTGTTGTCAGAGACATGCATGTATTACAAAAAAATTATTAAATACATCAAAAACATCAAAAACACAAAGAGTTCTTACCAAGCTCCTCATCCCAGTCTTCTCCCACATGCAATGGGAGATCTGGGTCTCCAGTAAAATTGGTGCCCGCATAGGGCCAATCCTCTATAACGATCATCTGGTGACGAAGCCATATGAAGAACTCGGGCCTCCAGGCCATCTGTTGGCCCCCTCCTCCTCTGGGCATGAGTGTTGCCCATCGAGTCAACCTCGGTTCCCGTGGCACTGGATCTGCCACTATACCTCCCTGAATCCGGAAAATCGGTAGTCGCTCCCTTGGTAAGCTCTGACATGGAAACCATTTGAAGATTTCCTTCCCTATCGAAAGATGAGAGCGTTGTGTTCGGGAGTTTTTCACCATATGGAACTCAATTAGATCAGCATTGAGTAGAACCCTCAGAATCTCTTCACGTACCGGAAAAGTGTGGTAAATCTTAGAGGAGGGAAGGAGGGAAATAGGTTGTGAAGGAATAAGCACTAGGAAGTAGTGTCGAGCAAGGATGATCCAGGTAGTGCCAACCAAGGGCGAGGTTGATCTTTACATCACAAGTATAATTTGTAACGAAATTTCTAACTAACTTAATACGGGTCGAATCAATCGGATGGCTCAAACTATTTTAATCATCTAACACCTAAATCAAGGGTCCACGGATGTACATGTAACTTGAGAGGAGAGTTGATTTCAGAGGGGAATGCCTTACGGCATTATTAAATGGGATTTTTATTTGTTTGTAGTATTATATTATTTACCAATATATATATAAAATAAATTAATACACACTTGGATTTTTGTGGTTTAATAGATCATTCAAAGGAGATACAAGTTTGCTTTTGTGCCAAAGGAGTCTTTTGTTGTCTTTTACAAACTCTCGAAGACAAGATCGAGTGAAATCCTTATTTATGGCACAGAACCATAGAATGGGCCCAATCACCCAAACACCTAATTATTTATGCCCCTGTTTGGGTTAAATTCCCAAATATCCCCTTATAGTTGTTGGATGATGAAATCTGTATGCATTTGTTTGGGTCAAATTCCCTGATCTCCTTAATAAGGTTGTGTTAATAATTATTCATGGAGAAGCTTAAAAAGGATGTTTAGTCTCGTTGATTCTATTTTTTTTTAAGTAATATTGGATGCCAAGAAGACTCGATGTTGTATATCCTAAGTTTTATGGTATGTTCCCTATGCCTTATAGTAGAGATGCCTTATAGGTGAGTGCAAAACTTTCTATGAGTTCAATTTGGTTCCCTTCATTATGAAATAAAAACTCTTAATGGTTCTTGTGCATATTAGCTACCATACCCATGTTCTCACTCAACCACTTTCTTTGCACACTCTGCTGCAAATTTCTTGTGGGGAATTTGTAAGTGGGGGGAATTTTTATGCATAAATGGGGCCTCGATGTACAGAGTGGGACCATCGGATCCCACTATTCTACATTCTTTTGCTGCCTTTTTGAAGATTCATCGACCAGAGACAGAGAAAAATTGAATGTTGTGCATTAGTCTGAATAGGCGAAGCACCTCTACAAAGCCTGCAAGAATTCTGAATCAACTGAACAAGAAATGGGAATTGAGGAGAGTCATGGCCTTAGGTTCTCATTAGTGGGGTGCAAATTCAAAAGTTTGTGTCTGTTAGGCATTTAAGTTCTCAACATGGCTGAAGTTTCCATTGACTACTGAATCTTAAGATTTTATAGTCACGAAGTTGAAAGGTCTCCTGTGATATTGATATTAGAACCTTCCTGAGTGTTGATACAAATAGTAGAGAAAAAATAAAACATGGTTTCACTCCAAGATATTTTCTCTCCACGGCTCTCCTTTCACCAAAAGAATCTTCGTTTTGTTTGAAGCCTTTAGGAGTTGGAACTTCTTAGGCTTAAATGCAAAGCATAATTTGTCTACATCGCTACATAGCAAATTAAACATGAAACATGAACATAGAAAAATTATCCCAAGAGTTACTACAATAGTTACAATGCATAGGAATTTGGGCAACTCAAATGGCTGGTAAAGTCAAGACAGTTGATTGATATTATTTTTTATTTCAGAGGGAAACATGTTGAAGATTTTCTTAAGATTAATTGTAACTAAAACCAATTAGTGGTAGTTCTTTTTCAGTGTTTCCCAAGTAAGTCGACAAGTAATCTAAGAAACACTAAACATGAACATGTCATACTAAAGGGTGGGCTATAAACAAAAGTATCCCAAGAGTTACTGCAACAGTTACAATGCATAGGAATTTGGGCAACTCCAATGGCTGGTAAAGTCGAGACAATTGATTGATATTATTTTTTGTTTGAGAGGGAAACCTGTTGAAGATTTTCTTAAAATTAATTGTAACTAGAACCAATTAGTGGTAATTCTTTTTCAGTGTTTCCCACGTAAGTCAACAAGTAATCTAAGAAATTTCATGGTTTGTATCTTGAATTATTATTTTAAGATATTTAATTTTGAATATTATCCTATGAAAAGCACCTCTTCACTTAATACATATTCGACAAATATTTTACATCAATACCACATTAGAACAAAACCCAAGCAAGCCTTCAGCATAAGTACCACACCAGAACAAAATCCAAGCTATTCTTCATGGGATTTTGGGTGAACTTGGAGGTCTGCTTCAAGAATAGCTAACAAGAGCATTGATATGGGAATAAAGATGGTGTTGAAGTAGTAAATTTGTAAAATTTTACTATTTAGGGATTTGTCGAGATTTGAGCTTTTGAAAAAATAAGAGGAAAAAAAATACAAGAATTCAAATGAAATATTCCAAGCATTAGACAATACACTAAACACAATATAATTTTAAATACCCTCTCCTCCATATCTCTAGCAACTTTTCCTTTTAATGATCATTCTTTTGCTTCTTTCTTCCAATTTTTCATAGGAAATTCCTCCCAATCACAACACAGTTTTCTCCCAAGTTTTTAATGGCATTACTTGTAGGCCACAAGGTAGAGACAATATTTGTTAGAGATACTCGTGTCTTATCCGTCTCCCTCATGAGATTCGAGAGTGAAATGGATCCTAGATCCGAGGATCTTACATAAGAATGAATCCAAATTTGGCCAACATATTTAATTTGTTATTTTTTTTTGTTGAATACTAAAAATATTTATTTTGTTTTTTTGTTTTTTTGTTTTTTTGTTTTTGGGTCATGGGTTACGGTTTTAGGTTGACTATTAAATCGTTATGAAAATATAAAGCCAAGGCAAATTATTTCCAAATGGTTCCCATCAGTGTTGCCTATCCATAATTGTAAACAATAAGAGTGTCTTTGCTTATGAGTGGAAATATGTTCCACTTACCTTTGAAGTGGCAAATTATTTTGTTGGTAATGTAAAAAATTAGGTGAATAACATACTAGAGAGTTTTTACAAAAGCTCCATGCATTGCTAAATGTTTTCTAAATCCCAACTCCAAAAAAAAAACACTCTTTGATTTGTGGTAAGTATTTTTCAAAAGTATTTAATTTGGATTAAAAAAATGGGTTGTGGGTTTTTTTGGTTGAATAATAAAAATATTTAATTTGCTTTTTTGGGTCATGGTCTATGTTTTTGGTTTACTATTAAATAATGATAAAAATATAAAACCTAGATAAATGATTTCGAAATGATTCCCATCGGTGTTGCCTATCCATAATTGTAAAGAATAAGGGTGTCTTTTCTTATGAGTGGAAATATGTTCAACTTACCTTTGAAGAGACAAATTATTTTGTTAGTGTAAAACATTAGGTGAATACCATACAAAAGATTTCATACAAAAGCTCCATGTGTTGGGCACTAAGATGACTCCTATAAATCAACTTAATCCTACCTTCATTAATTCTGTCAACCTGGGATTCATCTTTTATTTCAAGGTTGTCGGCATAGTCTGTGCAAGGATAGAATTCTAGATTATAAAGGTGTGTGAGGCTATTGCTACGAAAGAATCATAGGAAATACTAAATCTTATCCAATCATTATAGAAGTAAATTGTTCATAACAACAAATGTCTTACTTTCTACTGCTAGAGTTTCAAGATTCATAAAAGAGATCTATCCTAGCTCACCAATCACTTTATCTATTTCAGAATTCTCTCAACAAATTACATGCATAAGGAAAATTACTTAATTCATACTACTACTCTGAAATCTCGCTTTTCCGAAGTAATTCACGAAATTCACATAATCAAACCTTTAAGCTTATGTAACTAATTCACGCGATTCAATCAGCAATTTCAAGAAATATACAACAAAATTATAAAGCATAAAGTTCAATCAATCATCTGCTATGAAAAGGGAACAACTAATAACACAACCAATATCTGTATAGCGAATAACTAGATGGTAATGATACAAAACAGACAACAGATCCTCTAGGGACTAGGCCCAAGGTCTCCGGAAGCACTGCCTTGAGGAAATTCAATGCAAGAAAACTAAAACAAAGTCTTCAGTGATTTCATTAATATCAAAATGATTTATAGAATAATCTGTAGAACTTCAAGATTGATTTGTTGTTCACAGTTTCACAGTAAAGTAGAAGAAGTAAAGTTTCGTCCTTGTTTCCTTCTTACTTCAGTCATATATATTACATCAAAATACTAATAATGGAGCTATCCTGAGAATCGAAAGATTCTCAGGATTTCTCATCCTAACTATAAGATCCTCGAATAGTAATTAACATATTCTTCATTTATCCTTCACGATCATGTGCATGCCTTGACTTGACTTTACCGTAAATAAGATAATGGCCTGTTCATGCTTAAATGCTTTGCATTCGTTCGAGGGAACATCAATTGTTAATCAGATCATTCCGCACACCAATTTACTTAAATTAAAGCATCTAAAATACTTAAATTAATGACAATACCATTAACTGATTTTCATTACCCTTTTCTTCCCGAATTATTGCAAACTAAAGATAAAATTCTTGAAAAACATAATATTAACTAAGAAAATAAAGAGAAGAATCATACCATTTCCATGGCCCAACATCACCCCCCAGCTTACCTTCTTGCATGTCCTCATGCAAAGAGATGATTGACATGTAACATAGTTAAGGAATAAGGTGGATAGGGGGATTCACCATAACACCGAAATTTGTTTTTGTTTTGGATTACTTTGAAGGCCTCAGTTTCTTCTCTTTCAGAAATATCATATTCAACATGATAATCCTCTGGAGGATACCAGATGATGGGGCACCTATATCTACATCCAATCCATGTAGGACCTTCAGACAAAACCAAGTTACCATAACGTTTCATTCGATCAGCTGTTGCTTGAAAATTTTTGTAATTAAAGGGTTCTTTGTTCTTAACCTCATTATGGGATACTTTCCATCTTAGCTTTGCTGCTTGGAGAGCTTCTTCTTTAATGTCCTCAAAATATTCAAGACCTGTTCGGAGGGTATTATTATGAATAGGGGCCAAAGCATAGACGACTCCATCTCGTTCCATGAATTGTTTATGTTTCACAAGAGTTGGCAGGGGACTCGTGGGTTCATCCCTAACCTAGAGATCTAGGCTAGACATATTTCTAGCAAAAGATATGAAGGCTTGGAATTGAACATCTCCAATAAAAGGACTAGGATTTTCATCCCTTTGTTCTTCCAAAAAGAAGTTATGCATATACAATTCACATAAAAAGTACTTTACATCATCATCCTGCTCTCGAAAGAATTTGATAAAATCAGAAACAATACCAAACTCAAAAGGTTGCCCAAATCGTACAGCTTTGACTTTCAACAGCAAATATCACTCAAGTAAAAACAGGGCATAATTCTTAGCTGGGGATCTACAAGGTAAGGCGTCAAAATGGATAGAGCATATATTTTTTATTTGATCCAAATATTTTTGGAGTTGTCCTCGTGTTTCCTGTTTTTTCCTCTTTTCCTCTTTGAAATCAACATAGGTTTAATCTTTTGTGGCAGACAATGCCTTGAATTTCTGTAGTAACTCCTGGTTCCCTGCCCAGGGCATTGCTTCGCCTTGATATCATTTCAGGATTTGCTGATGATTTTCCAATTCTTTATTTAGCATTTGAATAGTTTCATCCTTAATCAAATGAGAGTAAGGGGGTGCAGATTCAGTTTGTGTATCTATATTGATGGTCCTTAGTAATTCTGTTTGACTAGCTACTTCAGTTGTGGCCACAACAAAATTAAGATTTGTTTGTGTTGCTACAGAATTAGTGAAGATTTCTTCAATTTGGGTTTCTGTAGAGTTAAGAAAACTTTCACTTTGAACTCCAACTGTCTTAGTTTCTGTTTTCTTTTTATAGTACCTTCTGGAGTTTTTCAACCATTTCCTAAGTTGTTCTATTCTTTTTTGCAATTTCTTATTTTCTCATTTTAATAGCTTTATTCTCTAATTATTTTTCCTTTCCATTCTTCCAATAGATTTTATAGTGCATAAAAAGGGAACAACAACAAAATTTTCATTAACAGGAAAAGTCACAAATTCTTAAGAATCCTTATCAACTGAAATTGTGGCAATTGAGTAATCTTTGTACTCCTATTTTCAGGGGACGACAAGATGGTCCCTTCTGTGGAAGAGCCTGGTTCTTTCACAGTTTCAATAGACTCCTCTGATTGTTCCTAGCAATGCATGCTTTCAAGATTTTGTAGAGATGGTAATATTTCTGTATCATTAGAATTGGGAGTGGAGGTTGAGAAATTAGGAGTAGAGGTTTGCTCAAGTGGGTTCTCAAAATAACCCACATCTCCTTCAATAGTGAAAAGAGTCCCCATATTCTCCAAAACTTGGGCTATCTCTTCTTCACATATTTGAGGCGAATTACCCTATTGTTCTATAGGGGATTCTTTAGACAATACTCTCTTTGATGCATGTGCAATAGAACTTATGGACTGGCTTTCTCTGGCCAATCTATCAAACCTTCTTCGCTTAGTAGGAAAAGATACTAAGACAGAAGCTAATCTCTTCTCGGCTCTAGTTAGGTTTTGTAATGTTGGGGTCTGATCTTGTTCTTGACTGGCATTTTCTTCCTCTGGCTGAGTACTTTCTACTTCAGTCTAAGTATTTTCTGTTTAGGGCTGAATGTTTTCTACTCCATGCTGAGAATTTTCTATTTCAGGCTGAGCATTTTCTACTTCATGCATTTCTTCTAGAGATGGTAGTTCATTAGGTCCCATGAAGTTATCCCAGGTTAACTGTGACTGTCTCAATTCTCTAATGACTACCAATTTAATCAAACAGTGATGACTAACTGCAGAATTGGGGTCCTTAATTCTACCAAGTCTACCAGCAACGTCATGTAAGAGAAAATTTAAAAAGAAAGGCAGATTTATGACTACCTTATGTTTTCATGTTGCTAGCAATTTGAGGTGTTGAGGTCTTACCACGTCATGGTGGCCATCACACGTAATATACCTCTGGACTACTTCTGCTAGCTTCCACCATGTTTCTTTGAATGAAGCAGGGTGAAAACCTTTTCCTTTGCGGGCCAATTCTTCACCAGGGTCTATAAATACTTCCATAGCGCTTTGAAGTCCAGTGTGCTTATCTATCCATTTTTCTCCCTCTATGGGAAGACCTGTGACCTCCGCCATAATTGTCGCATTGACTGTTATTTTCTTACCTTTGACCGTCGTGACTTCATTGCTCAAATTCTGTAAAAAATCCAAAGAAACAACATTGTCGAATCCCTACAGTCAAGTAAAGTATTTGGCCCAGCCTACCCATTCTAGGATCCTTCGGGCTTACTCAATAACCTGGAGCAGAGTTCAGATAGGCTTGGCACCCATAATTGCTAATTAAGAGAACTACTGCAGTGACTGTGTTAGTGTCGGTCTTGAAAGCCCTCCATCAGTGATCAAAGCTCTTTGCATTTGCATTGGTAGGTGTCTCATCAGTGTCAAAATTTGCATCCCGTTAGGCATGCCATAACCCTGATGGAGGAGCTGGTCTGTTCATATCCCTTTTGGCTTAGCTGGATCAGGTCATATCAGGTCATTGAGTTTGTCAAAATGCTCTTGTTTGGTCTTAATGTCAAAATTTTAGGTCTAGGGTTTTGGTCAGTTGTCTTAGCAAGGTTAGCAAAGGTCATGTTTCTGAGAGTCCTTGAGTGACCAGCAAGCCAAAGGGAAGATGGTAAACATGTTCCTTTCAGATTTTCATCATGAATAGCTCATTTTTAACCTTGGATTTAAAAAAACCCTGTTTTTTAAAGCCAAGGTCATGATAATTTTTGTAAAAAGAATAAGTGTCCAAGAAATCTTCAAAAAGGCAGCAACAACCCTGGTCCCTTTGCCACAGTCCTTCAGATGATCTCCCTGCAAAAAGAATCAGGTCAAAGCACTCAAAAAATCAACTTCAGGATAAAGGAAACCAAGAAAATCAGTGTTTTTAAAAAGTCACAAAATAGACTTTATAAAGTGGGTTTTGGATGAAATTTTTTCAAAAGTGAGATTATAAAAGGTAATTCTCCCTCCTTTAACTTTCATTGTGCATTTCGAGCTTCTAAGAGTGATTGTGAGAGAGTGCAAGTCGAAGAAAGCGAAGATACAAGTGTTTCGGGCAGTTTCCAGGTGCGCGACCCGTCCAGGCTCGTGCGCGACCTGTTGGGCGCTGCGCGACCCGTCCAGCAGCTTCCGGCAGTGCGAAAACACAACGGGCGCGACCCGTCGAGCTGTGCGCGACCCGTCCAGGGGTGTGCGCGACCCGTTCGTCTGCCAGCTTCCAAAACTGCAAATAAATTTCCTCCTTCCTCTTCAAACTTGCTAAATTGATCGAGGTAGGCACTCAATTCATGAAAGTTGATATGGATGGTGAAAATAATGATGTGTGTCATGGTTTTATCATTTAAATTTGCAAGTGAATGGATTAATATGGTTGTTGATAATGTTTGTAAAATGCTAGGGTTTTATGACTGTTTCAAGTGTTTATTGTCCCATTGATCCCTTCCTTTTTCCCCTCTTTCATTAATAATCATGTTTGCATCTCTGTCCTATTTCATTTGCACATAAAATGTTTCCCTACCCCCATCCCTAAGTTATAAACCCTACCCCTCTCACAAGCACTCAAACCCTAATTCCCTCTACCATACACATGCAGCAACTAAAACAAGAAAGAAAAGATACATTGTAAAGACAGAAGGGAGTCATGTAAATTTAATATGCTGTATATCTAAAAGCATGTGCAAACCCCTATATATCTTTGACATCTCCTTATGCATGAAACACTTTCTCTTTATGTGCAAATGATGAGTATGTACTCCTTAATGTGAATGAAACCCTTAAAGAACAAAAAGAGCAGAATCTGCCTTATAACACACATGAACTCCTAAGTGAATTTGGTGTATGGTATCCCTATGCCCCCATTGATATCTGTAATCCCCCTTACATGTTCATTATTATACATGTTTTGTCCCATATGACATGTTCTTTGCAAATGATTTCCCAATGTTAAAATTGTTCCTATATGCATGACAATGTGTAAAGTTTCCCTTGAAAATTCCCTGTTATTATCATATATTTCCATTCCTTGTTCAGAAATTCCCTCCCCTAACATTCCCATCATGTTTTTCCCCTTGAAACAGCATAGAGTTCAGTACTTTTGCAGGCAGAGGCAGCAGTTCATTTACTCCTTCAGTTTGCCCACCTTGCTCCAAAACCATGTCAGATACCGAGACTTATGAGCAAGGTGATGACCATTCATCATCTACAGAGATTGAGGAACAGAGGAGGCCTCGTAGAGGGGGTAAGGGAGGTCACCATAAGAGGGAGGAGCCTACTTCATTGGCAGAGTTACAGGCTTGTCCTTTGGCACTGAATTGTTTCTGGTACATGTCATGCTATCAGTTTTGTGAGAGGCTCACTCAGATTCAGCGTCATAGAGAGCTGGCCCGCTTGTTTGTCTTACACCTCCATGATGGACATGTCACTCTTGCAGGGGTGAATTTCATATTGACACCCGAGGTGAGCTCAGAGGCTACAGGGATACCAAATGTGGGTGAGGTGTGGCCTAAGCGCAGATTACTTGATTTTGTTCACTTTGAGCCTTATGTCCGGCCATCATTTGTGAAACTGTTGGCAGGTGTTTTCCCATTCAGATTTCTTCGGAGTGAGTACGCTCCCCTCATGAGACTTATCATGCATTATTTTACATGCGAGGGCAGATTTTCACAGGTGTATTCATATCACATTCGCCTGTTGATGCATTTCACCCGGGTGAGGATGATGAACCTCCCGATCTTCCTGTTTCAGAACATTCAGAGGATGGTACCTATGTTGCAGAGGAAGACCCCGGCCCAGCAGTATAGGAGCCTTTGTCACTATGGTTTGATCCAGCTTATAGTCTCATATCAGTTGACTCAGCAGGGTATCTCATGGGAGGAGTTCATCTCCCGTGAGTTTTTCACAGTGCCACCTCAGCCACATCAGGAGGCTATTCATGAGGAGGGAGGACCATCTCAGCAGCCTGATGCTCCCATCACCCGACATGTCAGCTCCACTCCTATGGTCACCTATCAGAAAGGCCCAAGGGCCTTATTTGCAGTAGCTAGGCGAGTACTATCTCCACAGCAGGTGGAAGGGGTCTCGCCTTCATCTTCAGAGCAGCGGGTGTTATCTCCACAGCAGGTGGAAGGGGCCTCGCTTTCTTCGCCAGCACAGGTATTGCAGAGGGGCAAAGAGCCCATGGTTCATGAGGATCCAGTGATCGATCTTGAGGTCAGTTCTCCTAGCCAAGAGGCAAAGGAGATCATTCAGCAGCTCAGGGCCGAGAATGATATTTTGCAGCGGAGACTTGAGGGTGCCCAATGGACCATCACATATCTAGAGCAGCGGAACACACAGCTGGAGGAGGAGAAGGCACTTGATGAGATTTGGAGGATTCGTAGTGACCGAGTCCTAAACCGTAGGAGGCCCGGTGACCCATTGCCTGTTGACCGGGAGTCATTGCTTATTCAGGAAAATGCCCACTTGGAGAGACTGTTGGCCAACGCCAACCAAGACAAAAGGCTGCTAAGGAACATGAAAAACCATTATTGGGCAAGGATGCATGTCTGCAAGGCTAAAATGAAAGTTTTTCAAAGGAGGTTGACCGAAGGCACTAAAACGGAGAAGGAGGCCAAATCCACTCCGTATCTTGGCTGAGGCATCCCTCAAGGATCATGACACCCACTAGCCTCTTCACAGCACCAAGCACAAAAAATTTTGGAAGTTTTGGCTCATTTTTGGCATTTTTGGGCAATTTACAGGTTTTGGCTTCTCAACGGGTCTCACCCCCGGTGAGACCCTTTGTCATCGTAGCTCCGTTTTGCAAAAACTCAGCATTGATGAATTTTTCATGAAAAGTTACATATGCCCATCCATTACCTTGAGTTTTCATGGAGTTTTGGGCCTCCAAAAGGTCAAAATACAGTCAAATTTTGACTTTCTGCCCCTTTTTTGAGCTGCAGAAGTAGTCTTGGGAGAATTGACTTTTGACTAGGCAAATGACCTCCAAATCCAAAAATTACGGTTGTGTTGGAAAGTAGACTCAGAGACCTTTCCAACGAGCTATTCTGCACCTGATTCTGACACCGGGAAGGCCTCCAAACAGGGCTCCAAAGTGCGCGACCCGTTGAGCTGGATGTGCGCGACCCGTTGAGGGAACTTTGCCAGATTTGACCAGTTCAGCCCAGAAACTGCAGTTTAGCTCCAGTTTGACTTTCTGAGGTCGATGGTGGTCCTCTTGACTGTACTTGTGACACTTTTTGGATACTTTTACTCTTGTTTTACTCTTTTAGAAGTTTCTTTCATGTAAAGGGTAAAAATTGAATGTATGAACTGGTTTCCAAGTTTATAGAGGCAAGTTGTTTTGACTGCCTATTTTGTAGTGCTTAGTTTAGAAGTGGTTCAAACAGCTCCTAGAAGGATGAGCTCGACCCCTAGAGGCAAGGGAAGAGGTTGGCTTGCCTATATTATGTATTTTCTTAATCATTTTCAGAGGTTGGAAGGTTGGACTCTTGAGGGAGGAACTATCATTGTATATTTTGCTTGTATCTCTGCAATTTTTGGCTAAGGAAGACCAGGGTTTTGCAGTCATCATTGGGATTCTTGTGGACTCATTGTGTTGATGGTGTGTCTCTTCATGTTATTGTAAGCTTTGTTATGTGATTCATTTCCTTTCTATACTGCTGCATATTAAACAAATGAAGTGATAAAGTTAGAATTCATGCTTGCATGCTCTGCTTTCAAATTTGTTTAATTTCTATGTTTTCTACTGTCTAAAGAGAATTCAAATCCATTGTTTGCTCTCTTTAGCCCTCTCATCTTTCTTCTTAATCATCCCTTTCAGCTAAAGACATCAATATAGGTTCCTACCTTGCCCCAAAGACCCCCCTGCAGAAACTGTGTCCAATCCCCGCACCCTAAATTGCAGTTCCTCAATTTGCCACCAAAAACCCCAAAAAACCCCCAAATCAACCTTCAAATCAGTTTACTAGCCTAATATCTGTGTTACCTTGATTGGTCATCTCTTCCTATTGAAAATTTACTGAGATAGACCGGAGAGAGCCTTCTCATACCCCGTAGGGCTAGCTACGAGGTGAAATGGTTTGATGTAGCTTTGAGATTTGCCTTCTCAGCCTGAGGTGAGATTTCAAACGCTAACAGACTGTATATAAAGTTGTTCAAACCAAAAATCCCTTAGTAGAAATCGCAGCATGTCAAAATAGTATCATTCAGTATACTTATGTTCAAGGGATTATCATAATAATTGCAAGTTTTTGTTGATCGTGCTCAGTCATATCATGCTTGTGCCCAGTCATATCACGCTTGTGCCCATTCATATCACACATGCGATATTTCCTACCTCCTCTAATAGGAGAAAGGTCGACCACGAACTTTAAAATTATAGGAATTTAAACTCATATGGAGGCATTAATTAGCGTGAAGGGAAACAGTCAAATCATACGCAGCCAAATGGGAAGATGATAAAGTGCAGTAAATGCATAGATTGTTGTTATGCAAAAATTGTCGTGAAATTAAAAGCATAGTAATGAAAGATATCTTTATCATGGGTAAAAAGATTTTTTGTAAAAAGATTACCCTTGGGAATAAAATAAATAAATATGGAAAAATACCTTTATAACTAATAATGCTTATCATGGAGGTTCGAAAGACTTATGATTTGTTCATGTAATAGTAGATGTACCACCTTTAGTCATTTTAGGAAGAAAATATACATACTAGTAGTGGTGATGTCTTTTCAGAGAAAAAGGAATCTAATGACATAGTAATGATATGGCAATTCAAGTTATACTTCAATACCACAGGCAAAGCCACTGCTGCCAGTAGGCGTCCATAGCCTCGACAGGGTTTCCTTTTAACCCCTTGATGAGCCAGTGTCCTTATGAAAAATGTAACATGTTATTATTTAAATGATTTTCTCAAAAAGGCCATTGTTCTGGCATGGTGACTAGGTAACAACAATGCCACTCACTAGATCATAACAAAGTGAACAAGTCGGCTCGTGATGAGACCTCTTGCCCTTTTGAAAATGGTGTGAAAGGTCATTACCTTGGTTTGGTGGCCATAATTGGAATGTCACTTGTGTTAATGTCTTATGATCGTGGTGGGTTGGCTCATGATGAGACCCCCCATCCTTATGAGAAAATCTAGCTTTAAGTAGTATTTTTTTTTAGAATTGTTCTTTTTATTATTAAGGGTGGCTCATCAACTCCTTAAGAGTTAGGGATGGTGTAAGGAGTATTAAAAAATGCCAAATAAAGTATGTCTTAGTCCTTCATTATGTTTAAATAAAATCACCATTTGAGTATATAAGAAAAGATAAAACTACTATGGTGGTAACAAATTATGAACATTTTATGATAATTTCAGAAAAATTTGAATATAAAGAAAATATTCAAATTGATATAATATGCCAGATGAGAAAAAATGTTATTCATAGGGTGATGAATAAGATATCATACTTGACACCATGATAAAATAAAGATCAATGCTTTTAAATTCACATCAGAGTTTGCATTTAAGAGTAACAACAATATACAAAGAAAAAATAGTCGGGTGCAAAGGGAACAACAATTGTTTCGAAGGGGAAAATGGCTGAGATGAAAGGAACAACAACTGGAATTTAAGGAACTGCAATTGTAATAGCCTAGTATTCATGTTCAAATAACAGTAATCACGGCAATCGGGAACGACATACAGTTGTTTATTAAAGGAACAACAACTGTAATAAATGGAACATCAGCTGTAATAAAGGGGACAATAGTTGTAATAAAGGGAACAACAGTTATAATAAAGGGGGAAATAGTTGTAATAAAGGGAACAACAGCTATAATAAAGTGGACAACAATTGTTTCAAAAAAACTTCGCTAGGTCGAAGGGATATGAAGAAGTTTTTCTTTAAAAGAAAGAACAACAGTTGTGTTGTAGAGGAACAACAGTTGTGCGATAGAGTAACAACAACTATGCTATAGAGGAACAAAAGTTGTGTTGTAAATGAACAACAATTGGGATGTAAAGGAACAACAACTGGGTTGTAATGAAACATCAGTTGTGTTGTAAAGGAACAACGGTTGTGCCAAAATTTCAGCAAGGTTTTTTTTGTATTAATTATCCCTCCATTTTTCTTAGTCGAAGGGGAAGAAAAAAAGAAAGAAAAAAAAAAGAAGAAGAAAAAAACTTAACCAAATTCCAGAAAATATATACATTATGTATAATATGGTAAAAAAATCATATTTCACAGAGATGAAGTTGTTGGGTTACCACCCCAGTCAACTATAATTTGAAAATTAGGATCACTACTTATCTTGTGGTAGAAAGACTCCTTTGTGAGCGGCTAGTGATAGAAGCGCAATCGGTGTCCATTTACCAGAAAACAGGTACTAGACCCATCGATGGTGGTTAAATTTATGGTACCATTATCATGAACTTCTTTGATTTCATAAGGTCCAAGCCATCTCGTCTACAATTTTCCTGGAAAATCCTGGAATCTGGATCATATAATAACGCCCAATTGCCTTTTTGAAATGATTTCTTTTTAATAAGTTGATCATGTCATTTAGCTCTTTGTTGTTGAATAATGGCTATGCGTTCAAGAGAAAATAGGCATGCTTCATCTAATTCATTGAGCTGCTATAGGCATCATGTTTGTGCCTCTTTAAAATCCAATCCAATCTCCTGTGCAATTTTAAGAGTCTTTATTTCGAATTCAATTGGAAAAATTGGTTCTTTGCCAAAGACAAGATGATATGGTGAGTGACCAATAGTGTTGCGCCATGTCGTCTGATAGGCCCACAAAGCTTCCAGAAGCTTGGTTGCCCAATTTCGATGATTCACAAATACCGTTTTAGTCAAAATTTCTTCCAAGACTTTGTTGGTACTTTCCACTTGTCTGTTTTCCTGGGGGTGGTATGGAGAAGTAATCCTATGCTTAATATGATAATTTTGCAGAGTGGCCAAAATTTTATGACCTGTAAATTGTGGTCCTCCGTCTGTTATTACTTCTCTTGGTAATCTATATCACACAAAAAGTTTGAAAAGAAATTTGATCACTGCTTCCTCTGTGGCTCTTGGCAAAGCTACCGCTTCTACCCATTTAGTTATGTAATCGGTGCAAACCAGTATATAAACTTTTTGGTTTGATGGTGGATTAAAGGGGCCAACAAAATCCAGTGCCCATCTTTCAAAAGGTTCCACCACCAATTGTGGTTGTAAGGGAATCTCATCCGCTTGGCCAGGATGGCCCATTCTTTGACAACTATTGCAGGCTTGAACATATTTCTTTGCATCCTTAAATATCATGGGCCAGTAATAGCCCATCTGAAGAACTTTATGTTCGGTCCTGCGGTCTACAAAGTGTCCACCGCAAGGTTCGTCATGGCAGGCTTTCAAGATATCATAAATTTCATCTTCTCTGATGCATCTACAAATTTGTAAGTCAGAGCCAGTATGAAAAAGATAACCACCAATCTAGGAGAAGCATGCGCTACACTGAATAATCAATTTCCTTTCTCATGGTGACAAATGTGCTGGCAATTTTCCTACTGCTAAGTAATTTTCCACATCAACGTACCAAGGTATTTTTACTATCACAGCGAATATATGGTCGTCCAGGAACTGGTCATCTACTGATAAAGAATCATTTATTTTAGGTACTCGAGACAAGAAATCTACAACAAGGTTCTCTTTTCTTGGTCGATCTTTGATGGTGATATGAAATCCCTGTAATAACAATAACCGTCGAATCACTTGACAATTAGTAATTGGTTTATTAGCTAAATATCTAATAGCAGAGTGAATAGTGTACAGAAAAACTGGATATTCTGTTATATAATATTGTTTCTGGGAAAACTAGTGTCTTTTCGAGCGACTAGCCCTCTAGGTTTGGCAGCTACCCTAGAAACAACAGTTTAAAGCAATTCAACGATTTCTTCTATGCATAATAGATAAGAGAAAGATAAAGGAACCAACCTGGAACTTTCGCTTAATCCTTTGCTTGATCTCTCTCCCCTTTGACAGAGCTTACAACTCCTCCCCGTACTTATCCCGCTTGGAGAGTACCTGTAGAAACACAGTAACAAAGAACCGTCAAAGAATCTTAATCTATTGCAACATACACATTACAGAATCAGATATATAATGAACATATAATAGCATTCACAAATGATAACATTCACAATTGCATAATCATATGGAAGAAAACTTGAAGAACTTTATTAAATAGAAGGGAGAATTATAACCCAGTTGTCTGATCTAGCATCATCCTCCCAACATCAAGCCCTCTTCACCTCATGAAATAGCAAGATCACACCAACAATACAATGCTCTTTCCTCAATTACAAACTATCAACACTTCCTTGCAATTCACAACATTCCAGCCTCTGGATCTCTTAGATGAGGGATCCATTTATAGATGTGTGCAAGGGTGTGAGTCATCTCTGGGGTTTAATTAGTGTCATTCAACTTGTTACATTTGGTTCCATAAGAGAAGAGATAACTGAAGTTTAGATCCCTTACTCATCCTTGGGCGAATTCAGAGAGGCAAGTGTCATAGGAGAAGTTTCTAGAAGATTCCATGAGCAACCACTTAGCAAACTGTCTCGGACATTTGTCCATCCTCACTCATCGCACCCTATAGAAGGCCTAATCAGTATGCATCGCACCAGAGCAATGTACTACTCAGCATGCTTCGCACCTGGCCAGTGTAGCATTCAGTATGGTTCAGTTTAGGCCAATTCTGGATGGTTTCTCAGGTGGAACTTTTGAGGAATGATGTAATCGGATGACCATGTTCTTTTAGGGAATGAAACAACTCTTTTAGAGGTTGATGAACCTTATTTTATCGACATATAAGTTTTGGATTGAAGTGCCCAAATATTTCTATAACAGTTGCCCCCTAAAGCATGAAGTCATAAATCTTGATGTCGGGTGAAATGCTTTATCATGAGGATCTGAGGTTTCGAACTGGAAGGTGACCTGTATAAGATACAATACAATACATCATCATAATATAATTTTCATGATCTAGCTGAGGCGGGCATTCCCATGCTCAACTTTATAAATTCATTTCATGTACATAGATCAGATAGTCGTCAGCAGATGCAGACTGATGCTTCTTCAGATGTAGAGTCATCATCCTTGGTTCGGATGACCATCTGTGCAGCGTCTTTGTACATTTGATGTTTTTATATCCCTGAATATATCGCAGCTCGGATGGATGAAACTAGATCCAGGGTCTTCAAACTCATTCAATCTTCGCCCGATGTACAAGTCAATCCATGTGAAGAGATGTTCTGAAGTCGAACATGGAAAGACATCGCCTGATTACCAGCCAATAATGTGAGTTGTTAACAGACGCGAGAGGAATCATCGATAATGATGATGACCCTCAAGGTACTACAGTACAATTCACGTGGTGTGAATATATGATCTGATGTCGAACACCACGCAAAATCTTTCGGTCGAAGGCCATTGATGTCAACCTGTCGCCGGAAGTGAGAAACTTGCCATTGAGGCATGCAAGCTTCAAAGCACTGAAAGGGGTGTTTCCAAGTCAACTTCTTGGATAATGAGCTAATGTCGACAAGAAGTGACTCGTCGTAGGAGGGCCTTAATGTATCCCACATTTACGACATGAAACGAAGCAAATGATTTCTGGAGGTGAAAACGATCTGACGACACAAGGTTCAGGAATGGCGGTCATGAAAAAATGAAGGTTGGAGGTATTGCAGTGGATGAGACATTAACTGGATTGTGGTTTCTCGACTGAATGACTTCTCTTGAACATGTCGGTGACACTGAGATGGATTGGTAGCATTAACCCCAAAAGATGGATGGTGTAAAAGACCAATGGTGAGATGACTGGTGAACAGAATAACCCAACCTGACTCAATAATGGCGATGGAGTGAAAGTGTCATGTTCAAGAGCGACCTGCTACCATAAAGTTTTCAAGTTTTCTTCCCTTTTTCCCCAGTCATTGCTGACCAATACCTCTTTATTTTTGTCAAGCTTGAGGAGGATAACATATGCTTGTTCTATAATTTTCCCTTCGGGCAAACCTGTCGCTATGTTTTAACGAGTCTAGCGACAGTGAAACTCGGTCTTGTCTAGAATGGACAAGTTTGTCGCTATTTTTTTAACGAGTTTAACGACAAGGATAACTTAGTCCTTTTCATGTTTAGAGAGTTTGAAAAGGGACGAAAAGGAAACTCCAAAAGTTCTTTTTTGTAAAATAATCCCTTAGGTCCGAAAAAAGATTAAAATAATATAAAAGGGATGACTTTTTCGATCACTTTAACGAGCTAAAAAAGACAAGCGCTCGAACTTTTTCGTGAGATAATCCCTCAAGTCTAGAAAAGATTAAAATATACATGAGGGATGACACTTCCGATCACTTTAATGAGCCGGAAAGGTCAATTTCTCGACAATCTTTTCATATTTAATGAGTTTGAAAAGGGTTTAAAGGAGACTCGATTTTGAGGAACGAGTGGTGTCTAGGATAGCAACTAGTTATGGGTAAGCTTGGAACTTCTCAAAACATGGTAATTTCTGTGAAGAGGCTGGCTAACAAGACTGTTTATCGCAGCGGTTCCTCAAAAAGGGTAAACAACCAAGTGGAAGTGTATGATCAGCCAAAAGAATGGAGGTGATGAGAGGTACACAGCCACGGCTCAAAAGGCTGATAGAATGGAAATCACAAAGGTTAATTACCCGAAGGTGGGTTCATTTTTTAACAAGCTTGAACCATGGGGGAACTATGCTCGGAGGGTTCATTTTTTGACAAGCTTGAACCGTGGGGGAACTATGCTTGGATCGGTAGTCGAAGATGTTCAATTCATGTTTAGCACATCATATTCTTTCATTAGTCGTTCAACTTGTTCAAAACTCCATCAAATTGTTTAGAAAACATATATATGGACGAAAAATGAACTAAAACTAACATTTTACTTGAAGTACATGAATAGTAACCATAAAAGTAGTTTTACCTTTCACTTTCATCATTTCATTTCAAATTTGCGATTTTGGAGTTTTAAAGTGGTTTTCCCCCTCAAATTTCAGCAGCTGATTTCGGGAGATTTTGTGGACCATTCTCCGCACCGTCAGGACCAGGTAGGAGCTTCCCCTGAGCTCTTCATTTTCATTCCATCTTTTCTTGATTCTGAGCATGTTTTTCCACTTTTCTGGGCCCCTGGGGTTCAAAGATTTCGTTCCCCAATCATCGCACCTAGCCAGTATCGAAAGGTGTGATTCATACTGAGCTGTCAATAGGCCAGTCAGTATGCATCTCACCTTGCTCAAAGGCAGGGTGCGATGGGCGCAGAAAGGAAACTTTACACAGTGTTTTTTCATCAAATTTTTACCTGTTTTTGCTCAAAATTGGATCCTAATTCATCTATTGTTTGCATTTTAGATATTTGTTGGATCAAGATGGTTGTCACATGGCATGAACAAGAACATGAAGAAGAGGATATGATTGCTTTGCATGACCAGGGCACAGTGGATGCATTAAGAAACTGTGGCTTGCTGAAGTTCTTCCACATATCAAGCATGAGGCAACAGATCAGTTTGTTGCAGTATTTTCTCGATGCTTGGGATCCTATTGACCAGGTATTCCAGATCAGAGGTAAATCTATTCCTCTCACGGTCGAGGATATCTACTTTCTGACGGGGTTGTCGAGGCATGGTGCCCCTCTTTCACTATCAGGATTTGCTCGTGGGGGCGAATCTGTGAAAGATTACATCCGTCAGTTCTGCAGGGATGGATCTCAGCCCAGTCGAGATGGTAATATTAACATCCGGGACGTCACTAATCGACCTTTGAGGACCATTTTATTTACCTTTTCTAGATTGGCTAGCAGCGTGACCTTACATTTGGCAAACAGATCTTACATGCAGTATGCCCTGGAATGCCTGGAATCGAAGGTGTTCAATTAGTGTGAGGCGATACTTCCTGTCATAAAAGAACAACTCTCCAAAGTAAAGAATGGAAGAACCAAGAATTTTGGCTATGGATCCATATTGACTGCTTTTGCTTTGGAGAGGATTCCATTGATGCAGCCTCAGAACATTTCACTGGGATTGCCAGCACCGAGGGAACCATGGATGCAGAGATGGGTTGATCTTATGGCCAGACATGTCGGCCAGTCACAAATTTCCTTCTCTGATGCCTTTTTTGAGTGGTTCAACCACCAAGAGATGGTATTTGCGGAGTATCCATACGTTAGGATGGATTTCCGAGGTGACCCGGATTTGGCATTACTAGCTGGCGAGCAGTGGAGTGCTATAGGTAAAATGATTCGACCACATCTTTGTTTTTTAGTTTTTATAATGTTTTTGTGTTTTTTATGTTACCAAGACTAATCAAACTTATATGTGTGTGCAGATATTGGACCAGTGCGATCAATGGCACGCCCATGGGCGGCAATGATGCTCCAACAGGAGAGGCTGTAGGGAGGGTCATCCTTCGAGATCTGGACATATTGGAGACCCTGGCAGTGCTGCAGGATCAGATCAAGGGCCTCACTCTCGGTATTCAGGATGTCAGGACCGATGAGTTACCTTTGAGGTTACAACGCCATACTACTGGCATGCCGAGTCAATGGACTAGGCTCCTGCGCATGATCACACAAGTGGTGACATGTTATCACTAGCATCACTAGTCTAGGATGTTTTTCTACATTCATTTTGAGTTTCTTGGTCAGATGACCGATTTTGTCTTGGACACAAAACATTCTGTAAAAACTATAAACAACTATCTATTTTTGTTTTTTCGGAGTTTTATTTTGGTTAAGTTATAAAATCCTGATGAAAATGTTTGATGTGGAATGCTTTCTTTACAAATGCTACAAATGTCTATTTAACACATAGTTTGCTAATGAATCAGTCAATGTGTTTAAGTTTCTGGAAATGTGTTGATATTGAATGGAATCAAAATGTCTTTCCAAAATCCTAACTCTCAGGAACATGCGATAAATAGCTGGGTTCCGAACGGAATAAACACCAGTAAGTTGTAGAATGACGAGTTGTGAATCTAGCCTGACAACGAGTTGGCGTACGCCATGTGAAACGACATCAGAGAGAAGTTCAATCAACATGTTATACACAACGATGTTGTTCATCGATCGACCAATACATATCCCCCTGAAACTCACTAACTCGTCGCTTGGAGCGAAAATGGCCCAAGCTGCAGAAGATAGGTTCCGCGTATGATGAAACCCAAATTTGGTAACATTTTGGGCTCATTTGGCCTAACTACCCTTGCTCAACCCTTCATTTTTCATAACTTATGCATCATTTTTTAGTATATTTATGTCATTTGTACGAATAAGGGCAGTCACTATTCCTAGGTGGCTAACACGTGCTTATTTCAGGTTTTTTGACATTTAATGGAGCAAAACCACGCAGATGAGGGCTAGGAGACAGCCAAGATGGGATTGAGATTTTGTAGGAAGGTTGTCCACAGCATTGAATGGCCCTCCTCGTGATCTTCACCCCCAACTCCGAGCTCCAACAGCCACCACCACCGAGTTAGAAGGCAGCCAAACGGATTTTGAGGAAGCAGCAGTTCACTCCTAGTTTGGTCAGCCAAATCCCACTGATTTAGGAGGCCAGCTTGGGGCCTCGTAATGTATAAATGATGAGGCTTTAGCCTTCGAAAAGGACTTTTTGAAACCTGGTTGCACATTCTGAACTACGAGCTGCTAGCTCTGTTTTGCTCTTTTGTAGCCATTATTGGCATGTTATTTGACTTATGATTATTATCTTTTAATGGAAAGCAGGCAGATTTGAGTTCAGTTCTGAGTTCTTAAAGGAGCCATAGCTCTCGGTGTTGGGCCCAACCTGAGAGCCTAAGGCCTCCTTCCTTTGTATTGTTATCTTTCTTTCAGCATTGTATTTCTTTTCCTTTACATGCATTTGGAAACGCAGTTTGCTGAGTTGAATTTCTTGGTGTGGTTAAGTAGGTTAGTTTTATGTGACAGAGTTGCTTCAGCAGTTTAGAATAGAATAAAGAGATTGGAGTTGATAAAAGTTCCAAAAAAGGGGTTGATTGCACACTCATTTTCACCTCTTTCTAGGGGCTGGAATTGCAGACAGTGCTACCCACCCAAAAACGTTGTTTTACGTGTTCATGCAATCTTTGATGCAATATTTTTGTTTGTAGAAGTGTCCATGCGTTCAGATCTTTTGGAATGGTTCTTTACTTCTGTACCATGCATGATTTTCCTTAGAAATAACGTTGTTGTTCTGTGGTTTTATCAAACAGTTAGAATAGGTTAATGATATTTCAGTTATGTGCAGGACGTGGATGATTTGTTTCGTTTACACTGTGCAGTGCTACTCCCTCACTCTCTTATCCTTCTCAGCCTTGCCCAGGCCACTTGCTCATCTCCCAATTAGACCCCCTGTCTCTCAACTATTCTACTACCCTCGTTATTCTCCCTTTTCCGACCTTCCACTCCCTCCACCCTCTTTAAGACAACCTAGCTTTGCACACCCCCTCTTCATCTCATATCTCTGTCACTGAGTTATCACAAACTCCTCTCCTACCTCCCTATCCATCCATGCAGCCTCTTCCACTCACCCATCACCCAAAAATCCGATTATGGAACATCCTGTAGGAATTACTGAACTTCCTGTAAAAATTCTGAACATCCTGTAGAACCCCTGCAGACTTCTTGTAGAAGCTCATAAACACGGTTGCTTGGCATCCAAACTTTGTGAAACTCTCAGAAAGGATGTTAGGGACTCCTTAGACCCTCTCTGAGCCTTCCTGACCTCTTCCAAGCATTTCTCCCTTTGATCTACCCCTGCACAGTAAAGATCCAGTTAGAAGCACATGCATAATAATCCCAACAACTTGAACAAAAATACAAAAATGTGTTCTCTTCAGATAAAAGTAGTCTAGACACATGCATCTCACCTTCATAGGAGTAATGGCATCTCTTTCAGTAGTTTGCATTCCCACCTTTGCATCAGTAGGACTAGCTGGTAGAATTAGGGTTTGCTAGGGTTTGTGTTTCCTGTTGGCTTTCAGTTCCTTTCTGCAAATAGATTAGCTTCCTTTGAGTTAGCTTTCGTCCATCAGTTAAAAAGCTTCTTCTGAGAACTCATAGAAGTTGGCTTGAGCCCCTAGCGGACTTGTGCCAGCTGACCAAGTGACAGCTGCGACAAGAGCTAGTACTTGTGCATACAGCACCGTCGCTTCCAAGTTTGTTACGAACTACCGGGTTGATAAAATTAGAGAAGGAAGCTCCAGGAGTTGTAGCATTATTGCTACAATACTGAAGCCCACCATATTTTTGGCGCCGTTTCCGGGGAAGCGTCAGAGTATTAGTAACTGTTGCTTTTCTTCTACTTTCCTACTCTCGCCTTCTGCTAAGTAGTATTTCATTTCCATTCTGCAATTTCCTTTCTGCAAAAGTAGCATAGACATTTCCTGCTTTCATAGATTAACATTTCAATTCCGCAATTTCATTTCTGCAAGCGTAGATTAGCATTTCAATTCTGCAAGCATAGCTTAGCATTTCATTTCTGCAATTTCATTTGAGCAAAATAGATTAGTTCTTTCATGCTTTCATTTCAATTCCGCATTTCCATTTCAGCAAGATAGTTAGTTGCAGTTCAATCTATTTTAGTTTTGCAGGTACCAGAAAAAACAAAAGCAATCAGAAGTCTTTTCATTTCATGCCTCGTAGAAACCGAGATAAAACAGGCAAATTCTTACCCAACACCCCCACCACATCACTAAGTCACCCTTCTCTCTTCTTTGGTGACAGTGATCCAGAAGAACCTATAGGTGAACCTCCTGAGATATACGAAGATCCTATAGCAGAAGAAGAGTTAGAGACCACCCCATCTGAAGCTATGGCTGACAATAGGGGAGAAGATGAGAGAATTGAAGGTGCCTTCCCCATCCGAGAGACCAATGGGGACATGAAAATGAAGAACATAAGCCCTTCTGCTTTACCTCACTTCCATGGTCTGACTACTGAAGACCCTGATACCTTCCTGTTTGAGTTTGTTGTCCTTTGTAGAACCTATGACTATACCGAAGATGAGCAGAAGCTGAAACTCTTCCCCTCAACCCTTAAGGATGCAGCATTACTGGTTCATGGGCTTACCTGGGAACAGTATCAACACTTGGGCTCAGATGCAGCAAGCTTTCAATACCAAGTACCGGGACTACTGTAGGTCCAAGGAAACCAAGGGAGAAATCTTTCGGATGACCATGGGGAATGATGAGTCCTTAGAGGATTACGAGGAAAGGTTCCAGCTTAGCTATAAACGGGCCAGGTGCACACTTGACCCTGAATCTCTTAAGTTGGTCCTGCTCCCAGGAGTCCTGGAAGACCTCTTAGATACCCTTCACATGCTAGCTGGGGGAGATATTTACCAACTGCCTTATGAGGACATAAAGACTGTGTTTAGAAACCACTCTAGGGCAGCCCGGAAAAGAGGTAGAGGAAACATCCTCTCCGCTGGTATTCCTTTCTCCAAACATGAGTTTGCAAATCAATTAGAGGATCTCAAGAGTGAGGTGAGATAGACCATCGCCATGCAACTTGATACATTCTGAATCCAGCAGAAGAAAGAGGAAGCTGAGAGGGCTTTGGCTATTTTCTACCCTAGGTGTACAAGGAAACACCCTAAGAACGAGTGCCCATTACATTCGGTTGAGGTATGCTTTGTATGTGAGGAGGACCGCCCCACAAACCAATGTCCAACCTTACATGTGCTTAAAGCCATGTATCAAGGGACAGAAGCGCCCACTGAACCTCTCTATTTCCTCAACCAAAGAAGGCCACATGGACCTAGACCTTACCAACAGGGGATGCAAGGGACACCCCAAACCTATTACAGCCCCAACCAATCTGCTCCTATGCCTTCCTGGGGACCCCCTGTTCATCCTTCCTGGTCTATACCTCCTCCATGGTCTTACCCACCTCAGTACCATACTCAGCCCACTACTCCTTCGTTTCACTCACATGCCCAGCCACAGCCTCAGTGGAATGCACCTCAACTGGGGTGGAGGCCCCAGTACAATACTCCTCCCGCCATTTTGCCTCCACCACTGTCTCAACCACAACCATTACCTCCTGCCCCTCCAAGGCAACCCCAAATGCCTGCTCAACCGAACCCGAACCCCAACAACAGACAGGCCCAGCAGGTATATACTGGGGAAACATCATGCCCTACCTATGCTGTGGAGATCCAGGAGATCAATCTGCGATCTGGAAAGACTCTTCCGGATCGCCAACCTCCTCCCCCAGAGGACGAGGAAGATAAACAGGAAAGTGAACCAAAGGCCATTCCACCCTTTCCTGAGAGACTAACAGCCACCACACAACTCAACCCAGAGGAGGATGAGCTTCTGGGAGAGCTCAAACAGTTGTGTGTGAAAATACCACTTCTCCAAGCCATCAAAGATGTACCGATATACAACAAACTGGTTAAGGAAAAGTGTTTCAGACATCCAGGCAGGCGAAAAAGAGATGCTTCAACCATCAATGTCATAGGACAACTGTCTGATCTTATGTTGGGACAAGTCATCTGCCCAAAGTATCTGGATCCTGGGAGTCCTGTAGTGGATGTACACATCAATGGAACCATCATACCTCACACATTGATCGATCTGGGGGCTGCCATTAATGTGATGACCAGAGATACCATGCTCAAACTCAACCTTCAGGGTTCCCTGAGAAAGACCTCGATAGTCCTACAAATAGCAGATCGCTCCACTGTGACTCCCGAAGGGATCGTAGAGGATGTCTTGGTCTCGGTTGACTCTTGGGAGTACCCTGTTGACTTCTTGGTTCTGCAACCAAAGGCAAAGCTTACTGGATACCCTCTCATTTTGGGAAGGCCTTGGTTAGCCACTGCAGATGCTTACATAAGTTGCCGTGCAGGAAACATGACCATCAAAAATGGTCCTATGTCCAAGCAGCTAGTCTTGTACCCTCCTGCCCAACCCTTATTAGAGCATGACTTACCACTTTGGTTGGAAGAAGGAGAAGAGGATGAGGTGTACTCAGCACCTTTGTGCACCCTAGACACCACTAGGGGAGATCCCCCAACCGAGGATGATTTAATTGAGACCTTGATCCAGAATCCACCTCCCAGTGCATTGTCCTTAGAGGAATTGGTGGAGGATGCCCAAGCCAGCACCTTAGTGGACCTTTGTGTGACCGACCCTGTCACTCCCAGAGTAAAAAATGTGGAGTTCGGCCCTGAGAGAACGTTAAAGATAAGCTCCTCCCTATCTCCTTCCCAGGAAAAGGAGCTGTGTAGTCTGTTGACCAGTCATCTAGATGCTTTTGCTTGGAGCTATAAGGAGTCCATCCTTCGGTCTGTACCCATCACATCTACATCAAAGAGGATTGTAAACCGGTTAGGCAACCCTAGAGGAGAATGAATCCAGCCCTTAAGGACATCGTCAAGGAAGAATTGCAAAAACTATTGGATGCCGGATTCATTTACCCCATCTCGGATAGCGAATGGGTGTCCCCTCTGGTGTTGGTTCCCAAGAAAAATGGGAAGTGGAGAATCTGTGTGGACTACCGAGAAATGAACAAAGCTACCAAGAAAGACCATTTTCCTCTACCCTTCATAGATCAAGTGTTGGATGGACTGGCAGGAAAGAAGTTTTTCTCTTTCCTGGATGGGTTTAGCGGGTATAACCAAATCCAAATCAACCCGGAAGACTAAGATAAGACCACCTTCACTTGTCCTTGGGGTACCTTTGCTTACCGAGTTCTTCCCTTTGGACTATGCAATGCTCCTGCCACCTTCCAAAGGGCCGTCCTGAGCATCTTTTCTGAGCTGGTCCATGATTTGGTGGAAATCTATATGGATGACTTCACCCCTTATGGGTCCAACTTCCAGGAAGCATTGTCCAATCTGGGAAAAGTCCTAACCAAATGCATTGAGATGAACCTGTCCCTTAGTCCTGAAAAGTGTGAATTCTTGATGACTGAAGGGACCGTGCTAGGCCATACCATTTCTTGCCAAGGGTTACAGGTGGATCCTAACAAAATTATTCTCATCAAGAAGGTTCCACCTCCTCAGAAGGTAAGAGATGTTCGGAGTTTCTTAAGATTAGCAGGGTATTATAGGATATTCATTAAAGACTTCAGCAAGCTAGCCTCGCCATTGTTTGGCCTCTTGGCAAAAGATGTTGAGTTTAAATGGACTGACGACTATCAGAGGGCTCTGAATGAATTAAAGGACAAGTTGGTGTCTGCCCCAATCTTGAGAGGTCCAAACTGGGCCCTACCTTTCCACATCCAAATTGATGCCTCGAACAAAGCCATAGGGGCAGCCTTAGGACAAGTTGAACAAAAACTTCCATATGCCATTTACTTTGTCAGCAAAAACTTATCCAAGGCAGAACTGAATTACACTGTGACTGAGAAGGAATTCTTGGCCGTGGTCCATGCACTGAACAAGTTCCGACATTATATCACTGGCTATCAAACATTTGTACATACTGATCATGCTGCAATTAGATATTTAATGAATAAACCAGATGTGAATGCTCGTATTATTAGATGGTTACTTTTGTTGCAGCAGTTTGATTTGACTATCGTTGACAAACCAGGTAAAGAGAATGTTGTTGCTGACTTTTTGTCTAGATTGGATTTACCTGCAGGGGAGGATGGAACAGTGGATGACCAGATGCCCGATGAACATCTGTTTGCTATCTCAATACTTCCATGGTTTTCTGATATAGCAAACTACCTTGTCTCAGCACAGTTCCCTCCGCACTTATCCTCAAGAGAAAAGAGCATAATCGTCAGAAAGAGTGCCTCATTCACTTGGATCGGGGGCAACCTGTTCAAGCTTGGCCCTGACCAGATCTTAAGGCGTTGTGTAAGGGAGGAGGAAGTCTTGATATCCCCCTCACCTGTCATGACGGGCCTTGTGGAGGACATTTTGCAGCAAAGAGGACTGCCTTCAAAATCCTGCAGGCAGGCTACTATTGGCCCACGCTTCATCAAGATGTCAGAAGGTATATCATCCAATGTGACCGATGCCAAAGGATGGGGAAACCGACTCCAAGGGATGCAATGCCTCTCCAACCTCAAGTGACTCTTGAGCCATTTGAGAAGTGGGGTATGGATTTTGTGGGTCCGATCAATCCTCCTTCGAGGCAAAGGTCTTACATCATTGTGTGCACAGACTACCTGACAAAGTGGGCAGAAACTAAGGCAATCAAAGCAGCGACAAAAGAAAAGGTGGCCGAGTTCTTAAGAGAAAACATTTTCTACAAATTTGGCTACCCAAGAGAGCTAGTCACCGATCAAGGAAGCGAGTTCACCTCCAACACTATTGAAGACCTGCTAGCTCATCAGAAAATCAAGCATAGGACTTCCACCCCCTATCATCCTCAGGCAAATGGGAAGGTGGAAGTCACCAATAGAGCACTAGAACGGATCTTGACTAAGGTGGTGAGCAGCAGTAGAAAAGATTGGGCAGATCGCCTGGTTGAGGCCACATGGGCTTACAACACCACTTGGAAGACCACAACCGGCTTCACACCTTATGAGCTGGTCTATGGGAAGAGAGCTCTGCTGTCAATTGAATTCGAGTACAACACGTTGAGGATGGCAGCTCAGCTGGACCTAGATCTCAGCCATGCCCAACAAGAAAGGTTATTGCAGCTGAATGGATTGGACGAGCACCGAATGCAGGCCCTTCTCCACTCAGAAGTGGTTCAACTTCAGAGGAAGGTGTGGCATGACCAACACCTCAATGACAAACAATTTCAGCCGGGAGATTGGGCGTTGTTGTATGATTCCAGGCATAAAGATTTCAAGGGGAAGCTGAGAACCAGATGGCTGGGACCATATGCAGTGGAAAAATGTCATGACAATGGATCTGTTCTTATTCGGACCATTGATGAGGAGGCCATCCCTATGCTTGTCAATGGGCATCGGTTGAAGATCTACAGAAAACCTCTGTCAAGGCAAGAATTCATCAAAACTGTGGAAAAATCAGTGCTGGTCATAGAGAAGGGTTCTGCCTCTGTTTTGGGCATACCCTGAAGATCTTAAAAAAATAAATAAATAAAGATCCTTGGGTGAAAACCTTTCTGAGGCTCCCAAGGCAGATGGTAGGGGTGAAAACCTCATTAAGGCACCCCTGCTGTCTTTCAAAAAAGTTTGCAAAAGACCCTTGAGTGAAAACCTCTCCGAGGCGCTCAAGGCAGATGGTAAGGGTGAAAACCTCATGGAGGCGCCCTTGCTGTCTTTCAAAAAAAAAAAAAACAGGGACAGCAAGTTCACAATGTGGCAATGCATGCAGGTTGCAGGTATTCCATGCAGGAAAAAAGGCCCTCAATTCAAAGACAAGGGTCCCTACTATGTTACCAGGTGACCTCACCAGCACTCCCTCCAGAAATACTCATCTCCTCCAAGGTCTGGGCACGATTTGATCACAGTTTAGCCTCCTACAGGAAGCTACAGGACTTTCTACAGGAAGTCCTGTATTTCTATAGGAAACTTCCTGTGGAAGCTTTGGACGGCCCAGAACTGACTTTGTGAGGAAATCTAACGCCCGAGGTCCGGCATGGAGGCATGAAAGCTACTGTTTTTCCCATCACGCACTGCTGTCGCCTCCTTCTACCACCCCAGTTGCCATGCAATGAAAATACCTGCACAGTCAAAACAGAACATTGAATTATCAGAGGAAGCGCTTCTCAAATGGAAAAAAGATGCAGAGATACCATGCAATACTTATCAAAGCCATCCGAGGGCCCTGCGACCATGGCTGTGATGCCACCATCTCCACTGTCTCAGCATGCACCCGAGGAGGAAAAACTGCTACAGGACATCCTACAGGAATCCCGTAGCAGTTCATCCAGCTAGAGTGTACACCATTAAATCGCCTGCAACATGCAATAATAGAGCGGGCACATGCAGCCGAGTCACAAGCTTCGTCATCAGCAGCCTGCGAAGAGGAACCACCGTGCCTGTGCATGAAGCAGCAACGAGCAAACCTAATCACCGTCGTCCTGAAACCTGGAAAATCATGTCGCGGCCGCACAGGTAAGTGCCTCGCCCTTTCTTTCGTCAAATTACATGAATACTACTCTAGAATGTTTGCAAGTGTGAAATGAACGGGTTGAGCAGTCGAATGGCCATTCCACTGGCCACGACGACCAGTCAGATGGTCTAGTCGGATTTGTAAAGTGGTGGTCGTGGCAAGAAAAACGGGTAGTGGACACGTGAGAAGCGTCCAGTCGGGGAGAAGCGCGATTTAACAGAAATGGCGGCAGCAGATCTGCGGGGAATGATGCGGCAGTCGGGGAGATTTGCAGTGAATGAGTAGGTGACGTCGTCCAACGGTTCGGCAGGGACAGCTCACCCCCGCGCCACGAATTCCGCCGGGATTCAAATCCCTCGGCTAGATCGCCACCCCACACATTCATCATCAGCCGTTTTGAAGTCGAGTGAGCGTCCGAATTTCTCTGAAGCTCGTTACTCCAAGTCTTCGGCTTGTTCGAACATCTGGTAGTGGCACAGAAGGCGCAGAACCACTGCCGTGCTCTCCAGAACCCGTGCGCTCCTTCTACAGGAAAGCTACGCTACAGGAAGCTCACTGCCACGAGGAAAATTGGTCTCTTCACGTTAAGGGTGGCAAATTGGAAAAGGTAAGCCTGAACCTGTTCCTCCCATGTAATTGGTTTCGAGGGTGGCGGAGTCGACGTTCTTAAAAACGTAAAACTACAGTCTGATCATAAAATTGCAAGCGTCGTCTTCATTTTGCATGAATTGTAGTCGAAGTATATGTGGGGATTTCTACAGGATGTGATTTATAATTGAGCCCCTGTCAAGGCTCATCTGTAGATAATCTTCACGAATTGCGTGTGTGACAGAGGCGTAATTCTACGCTCTGTCCCAAAGAAATCTGAAAGGCCATCTTTTGGTACGCACCCGCCACCTCCGGTTAACATCACAGGTTTTCACCATGCCGGGTGGATTCATCAGGAAGGAACCGACAGATTCAAAGAAACTAAGGGAGAACCCTGAGGTGGTGGAGCTGTTCACTCGTGCGCAATGGATGTCGTTCTGCGACAAACTTCAAGGTTATGATGATGAGGTGGAAGAGGAGTTCTTGCGAGCGCTGAAGCCGAAATCAAAAACGCTGGCCACTGTCAATTTTAGGGGTTTGAGTCTCAGACTCACCCCACAGTTCATCAGAAGAGTCACTGACCTCCCAATGGGGGTACCATGGGACAAAGAGGAGAGGAAATTAGGCCAGAAGGCTAAAAAGGAGTTCTTCCCTCCAGAGGAGCAATTCTCAGAGGATAAGAACGGGGTTCGCAGAACTAGCTTACAGCCACTTTGGAGCGAGGTCAGCCTCCAAATTATGAAATACATTACGTGCGAAGGACGGTTCAGCATTGTATATGGGTACCATTTTCGGCTACTCACAGAATTAAGGCATCAGATGGACCTACCTGTAGAAAACAAACTAAGTATTCCCTACTTTCTACTGCAGTCTATGACAGAATGTGCCACCAAGTTAAAAGAAGGCACGCCAGACCAGGTAGCCCACCATGGGCTCATTAAGCTCCTCGTGGAGGATGCACTCCACACATACAAAGTCCCTCTCTCGTGGGAAGCCTTCCGAAATCTGACTAAGGATGGCGATATAAAAATGTTGACCGAAGAGCTTGGTTCCTCCAGTAGCGAGGAGAAGGAGTCAGTACCCACAGAGAAGAAGGGAAAAGGCCAAGAACCCACGGCCAAAGCACCGAAGAAAGAACAAAAAGGGAAACAAGAGAAAAAGGTTGCCGAAGAGAAGGATGACAAATCCACATTGACACCCAGGGAGAAAAGGTTACAAAGTAGGGTGGACAGGACTGAGCCAGTCCACGTCAGTAAAGGCACCTCGGCAGCAGCTTCAACAAAGTCAAAAAGCAAAACACCCTCAGCCAAACAGGCTAAAACGGTGCCACCTGTTTCTACAGGAAAACCAAAAACGGCTTCTACAGGAAGCCCTGAGAAAGGAAAACCAAAGGAAAAGAGAGCCGACATTCTTGCAAGGGAGGCAGAAGCCGTGCTGGCCGCCCTTAGTACACCTCCTAAGCCGAAGGAAAATCGAAAGAGGGAGATCCCTCTGTATTTTAAAGCCAGGAGAAGTGTGAGAATCAAAACAGGGAGGCCACAGCCTCCATCCAGCAGCCCAATTACTATAGAGGATGCCCCTACTTCGCCCAGGGAGAGGTCCCCCTCAAAAATATCAGTCACTTATGAGCGGGGGAGCCCGAAGACAACCACGTGGAAAGAAAGAATGGACAGGTTGGCTTCAAAAGACCGGCTACAGGATGTTGAGGCCGCTCTACAGGAAACCTTGGCCCGGCTTAAGGAGACAGAGAGGATGGAGGGAGAGGCACCCTCATCACCACCGAGGGAAGATGAAGTAGAGCCGCCAAGAGAAGAAGAGAAAGAGCATATTCCGGAGCCCAGTCCCCAGCCAAGTCTGAGCTCATATTATAACTTCTTAGAAGCTGGAAAAATTATACCACAGAAATTCACTGTGCCACTTTTCTTTGCATTGGAGGAAGAAAGGGTACGAACCCACACGTGGATGAAAATAGCTAAATCAAAAGGTGTGGCAGACATAGGCCCCTTGGAGGAACAACTCAAGGAGGCAAGGAAGGAATTAGCTATGGCTAAACACGTGGCAAACTGCCAGCGGGTGTTCCTACAGGAAGAGAACGAAAAACTTAGACTACAGCTACAGGAGCTGAAGAAGGAAAAAGGCACATCCTCAGGGGACACTACAGCAGAACATCAAGGCAGAGAAGGACTGCAAGTTGGTCTTGGGGAGCCAACCTCGCATCTACAGGAAGAGGAACTGCAAGCACAAATTGAGATACAAGCTCTCAAACAGCAGTTGTAGCAAAAAGAGGCACAACTGGCTTGCATGGCCAGTTGGGCCATGGATGCTATACAATGCAGACAACCGGCCAAATCCTATGGCCTATACCTAAGAGACCAGTGGCTGCAATTTCAAATCAACGCATTAGCACAAAGGGGTGTCTCCCAACTCCAAGACCCGCAGCAGTTCACAGAATTATGCAATGCCAGTTCATCAGAGGATAAGGCCAAACTATCGGAGTTTTATCTCCATAATTTGGCCCTTCCTAATGTGACTTCATGGGATCCCAACACGGCCTTAGGGGATATGCAGTTGATGGCATTTGCTTCATGGTTGAACCATGAAGACAAGAGAGCAGCAGAAGTCAAAGAGGTCATGAACCGAGAGCTGCATGAGCCACTACTAATTAGAGCAGAACCAGGGGATCCAACTGCATTAATATTGGCACACCAACACTTATCCACCGACCCTCAAGCTTTATTGAAATATATGGATCAGCAGGCCCAGGCCATCGCGCATTTCGAGGATATGGAGAGACTATTAGGGGCCAACTGTGTTCAAGCTTGCACCCGCCGATGGAACACATTGGCCCACAGTCTAAAAATCAAGGAATATCACACTCCAACTCGAATGAGGGAAGCTCTAGTACGGGTGCCCCTCTATAAGAAATCCATGCAGAACCTCCAGGCCAGCTGGATTGGCCTCAAGCTAAGCCCACCTCTGCTGTTAGGATTGATGGAAGGCAGCACAGAAAAAGATGAACATGAACAGTGGGAAGAGGTGGAAAGAAAGGTTGGGTTCCATGTCAGTAAGGAGGATACTACTGCAGAAGCCTGGGATGTGAGGGTGGCAGTGAAGGCAATGAAGGACGAGGAGCTGGATTAGTTGCTCAAGGATGAGCAATCATTTTAGCTGGGGGGTGATGATGAGCCCCAAATTCGGTAACATTTTGGGCTCATTTGGCCTAACTACCCTTGCTCAACCCTTCATTTTTCATAACTTATGCATCATTTTTTAGTATATTTATGTCATTTGTACGAATAAGGGCAGTCACTATTCCTAGGTGGCTAACACGTGCTTATTTCAGGTTTTTTGACATTTAATGGAGCAAAACCAAGCAGATGAGGGCTAGGAGACAACCAAGATGGGATTGAGATCTTGTAGGAAGGTTGTCCACAGCATTGAATGGCCCTCCTCGTGATCTTCACCCCCAACTCCGAGCTCCAACAGCCACCACCACCGAGTTAGAAGGCAGCCAAACGGATTTTGAGGAAGCAGCAGTTCACTCCTAGTTTGGTCAGCCAAATCCCACTGATTTAGGAGGCCAGCTTGGGGCCTCGTAATGTATAAATGATGAGGCTTTAGCCTTCGAAAAGGACTTTTTGAAACCTGGTTTCACATTCTGAACTACGAGCTGCTAGCTCTATTTTGCTCTTTTGTAGCCATTATTGGCATGTTATTTGACTTATGATTATTATCTTTTAATGGAAAGTAGGCAGATTTGAGTTCAGTTCTGAGTTCTTAAAGGAGCCATAGCTCTCGGGGTTGGGCCCAACCTGAGAGCCTAAGGCCTCCTTCCTTTGTATTGTTATCTTTCTTTCAGCATTGTATTTCTTTTCCTTTACATGCATTTGGAAACGCAGTTTGCTGAGTTGAATTTCTTGGTGTGGTTAAGTAGGTTAGTTTTATGAGACAGAGTTGCTTCAGCAGTTTAGAATAGAATAAAGAGATTGGAGTTGATAAAAGTTCCAAAAAAGGGGTTGACTGCACACTCATTTTCACCTCTTTCTAGGGGCTGGAATTGCAGATAGTGCTACCCACCCAAAAACGTTGTTTTACGTGTTCATGCAATCTTTGATGCAATATTTTTGTTTGTAGAAGTGTCCATGCGTTCAGATCTTTTGGAATGGTTCTTTACTTCTGTACCATGTATGATTTTCCTTAGAAATAACGTTGATGTTCTGTGGTTTTATCAAACAGTTAGAATAGGTTAATGATATTTCGGTTATGTGCAGGACGTGGATGATTTGTTTCGTTTACACTGTGCAGTGCTACTCCCTCACTCTCTTATCCTTCTCAGCCTTGCCCAGGCCACTTGCTCATCTCCCAATTAGACCCCCTGTCTCTCAACTATTCTACTACCCTCGTTATTCTCCCTTTTCCGACCTTCCACTCCCTCCACCCTCTTTAAGACAACCTAGCTTTGCACACCCCCTCTTCATCTCATATCTCTGTCACTGAGTTATCACAAACTCCTCTCCTACCTCCCTATCCATCCATGCAGCCTCTTCCACTCACCCATCACCCAAAAATCCGATTATGGAACATCCTGTAGGAATTACTGAACTTCCTGTAGAAATTCTGAACATCCTGTAGAACCCCTGCAGACTTCCTGTAGAATCTCATAAACACGGTTGCTTGGCATCCAAACTTTGTGAAACTCTCGGAAAGGATGTTAGGGACTCCTTAGACCCTCTCTGAGCCTTCCTGACCTCTTCCAAGCATTTCTCCCCTTGATCTACCCCTGCACAGTAAAGATCCAGTTAGAAGCACATGCATAATAATCCCAACAACTTGAACAAAAATACAAAAATGTGTTCTCTTCAGATAAAAGTAGTCTAGACACATGCATCTCACCTTCATAGGAGTAATGGCGTCTCTTTCAGTAGTTTTCATTGCCACCTTTGCATCAGTAGGACTAGCTGGTAGAATTAGGGTTTGCTAGGGTTTGTGTTGCCTGTTGGCTTTCAGTTCCTTTCTACAAATAGATTAGCTTCCTTTGAGTTAGCTTTCGTCCATCAGTTAAAAAGCTTCTTCTGAGAACTCATAGAAGTTGGCTTGAGCCCCTAGCGAACTTGTGCCAGCTGACCAAGTGACAGCTGCGACAAGAGCTAGTACTTGTGCATACAGCACCGTCGCTTCCAAGTTTGTTACGAACTACCGGGTTGATAAAATTAGAGAAGGAAGCTCCAGGAGTTGTAGCATTATTGCTACAATACTGGAGCCCACCAGCATACTACAACTAGCTCCATCGGCATACCCAACAAACAGTTCCAAAAAGTCTGACATCTGCAACAAATGCAAAGTGGAATATCTGACCAAAATGACAACTCTAAAAGAAAACACACCAAAATGAAATAAAAGCATATATACAATGAGTTTACTACACTCAATCAAGCATAGTAATGTTTAAGATACAACCCGTTTCGGGGCTGCGACAATGGAATCACATCATAATCGACCAGCTCGTAGGCTCCTTTTGTCAATACTCTTTTAACAATGTAGGGGCCCATCTGTAATGGTTCAAATTTACCTGCTCCTAATTTGTCAGAGTCTTGATCATAAAGCAAGACCAGGTCGGCTTCTGAGAAGACACGAGGCTTGACATTTTTGTCATATTGCGCCTTGACGCGTTTCTTATGTGCTTCGTTAGCCAACGTGGCATCACGACAGGTTTCATCCAGATAGATTAGTTCCAAGAAACGGGCCTCTTTTTCAGAAGTTTCGAGAAGCAGATCAATTGTAAGCTTGAGGGACGAGATTTCGCACTGAATTGGTAAGACAGCTTCCAGACCATACACCAACTGCAAGGGCATAAATCCGGTCGCATTTCTCATCGAAGTCCTATATGCCCACAGAGCTGAGTATAGGATTAAACGCCAATTCCGTTTGTGAACTCCAATCATTCTCTACAGCATGCGCTTAAGGACTTTGTTGATCGCCTCAACTTGTCTGTTAGCCTGCGGATAATATGGAGTAGAACTATCATGGGAAAGTCCTAATTTGGCAATCAATTCGATCATCATGTGATTGCAAAAATGCGATATGTGATCTGTGACTATATCCTGTGGTACACCAAATCTAGAAACTACATGATTAAAAAAGAAAAGAGAGGCCATTTCGCCACTGTTGTTTAATGTAGGCATCACCTCGGCCCATTTTGTAAAATAGTCGACAGTGACTATAATATACCCATCCCCCCCGGCTGAGGTGGGGTTACATGTCATGAAATCAATGCCCCATTTAGCGAATGGCCCAACAACAACTACTGGATGCAGTGGTGCAGGTGGTAATCTGGTTTTGCGATCAAAAATATGACAAGCATGGAAACTTCTGACTGCAGTTATGCAATCTCTGAATATGGTGGGCCAGAAGTAACTTGCTCGTAAGATATTTTGTGCAGTAGCATAACCAGATAGATTCCCCCCACAAGCACCTGAATGATAATCATTCAAAACTTTTTCGACCTCCTCATGTGTGAGGCACCTTTGCAGAACTGTATCGACACCACGACGGTAAAGTGTATCACCAATGATCAGATAATCCTTGGCTTGGTATCGAGTATGTCGTTGTTCAGAGCGAGAGGTGTTGGGCCTAAAAGTTTGGGTTTGGAGATAGACCAGTATATCCCCGTACCATGGATCGCTTGACGATATCAGAAACAGAGTCTCATCCACGATTGATGCTTTGGATGTTAAATCGTTGGATGACGAGGGAAGGTCACAAAGTAACTCTACAAAGACGAGAGATTTCTTTGATTTGGATTTGGTGAATTCCAAATCAAACTCTTGCAAAATGGCTATCCATTTGGAATATTTTCCCCCCAGTAATTGACGCGACAGAATGTAGGTCATAGGGTTGCAATCTGACACAATGGTAGTTTTGCGAAAGAGAACGTAGTGTCAAAATCTCTGTACTGCTTGAACGGCTGCTAAAGCCAAATTTTCAACATAAGAGTACTTGCTTTCTGTATCATTAAGATTGCGACTTAAATAATATATAGGATGTTCAGTTCCATTATCTTCTTGCACTAACACCATAGCGATGGTTGTATCTGCAGCGACGAGATACAGGTTAAAGTCTTTTTGATAGTCAAGAGCGTACATTAATGATGCTTTTATCAGGGAATCTTTTAAAGCATCAAAGGAAGCTTGTGCAACCTGATCCCAGTGGAAGGGTACTCCTTTTTTCAAAAGATGTGTATAACCTTTAGCGAGCTCAACATAATGTGGAATGAACCTCCTTAGAAAGTTAGCTTTCCATTGGATTCTCTGAATCTGAAGCAAATTTTAAGGTGGAGGCATGTCAAGTATTGCTTGAACCTTAAATGGGTCGAGTCGAATTCCGTCCTTAGAAACTACAAAACCAAGTAATCGACCAGAACCAACACAAAACACACACTTGTGCGGATTGAGTCGTATCTTGTAGTGTCGACAACGTAGAAATATGGCTCTCAAATGTTGCGGATGATCAGTCCACTTTCGCGAATGAGCCGGCAGATCGTCGAGATATGGTTGAACGATGTGTTTGATGTCATGGAAGGCATAATTCATTGCCCTCTGAAAAGTTGCCCCTGCGTTCTTCAAACCGAATGGTAATTTACGATATGCGAATGTGCCCCACGGACATATAAATGCAGTTTTTGACTGGTCCTGTGGGCGGATACCCAATCAGTGAGAGGAACAGGGTAAATGAAACCAGCATGCAAAAGTTTTTCAACTTCTGCCTTAATGGCAGCGGCTTTCTTCGGATGGACAGGTCGAAGCTGTTGTCGTACTGGTTTGACATCTGGATACATCTTGATTTCATGTTCAACAATTCTCGAGTCAATGCCTGGCATTTCTTCATATGACCATGCAAAGACATCTCTGAATTCGCGAAAGAGAGCGCAATAAATTTCTAGTTCTGATGGAGAACAAGATTTTCCAATGTGAATATTCTCTACAATATTAGGTTTGGTCGAAATATTAATGGCGATAGTTTCTTCAATGTTGGACAGATTTCTCTTGGAATCTACTGTATTTATAGTATTTGATAAAAATAAAAAATTGAAGGATGATTGAGGTCATTTGAATAATCTTCATTGTTATCTCGAAGGTGGGAACGATGGTGGTAATCTTCCCATGACGCCTCTCCTATCATCATTGATTTGATGATTCCTTCATCTGTAGAATGTATACGAGACCAAGGATCAGAAGCAGTACCATATTCTAAAGACCTATCTACCCAAACACTCGTCGAGTGTTGACGCGGGTTTGCCGCCCAAGCCCAGAAAATTGATTGCTACAAAGATTCTATGGGGCTTGGTGGCAACACCTCGCGATGATCCTTGCTATCAAAAAGGTCGAAGCTCTTCTTAAACTCAGATGATGTAGAAGAGATCATATGACAGGTTTCCATTGTGGCCACTTCCGCGAGACCAGATGGAGGCGGGAGGGCAAAAGTACCCATTAAGGAAGGGTCTTTTAGGAGACCTACTCTGACATTTTGAAGTGATTGTGAACTTCCATGGATCAATGGAATGCTTCTAGTAGCTTGTGAACTGTTAGGGAAAAAGGCTAGCTGGTCAACGATTATTATTCCACCTTGGAAGGGAAATGCAATCTTTCTAAAATATGTAGACACAACGGCAACCATAGCATAAATCCAGGGCCTTCCTAGTAAAATATTGTAATCAAGGTTTCCATCAATGACCTCGACTTCAATTTCTACTATCTTGCCCCCTAGTTCAACTTGCAAGCCACTTAAAATCCCATATGGAGTGTATGTCCTTCCATCGAATGCTTTTAATGTTGTTGATGATCATGACAAGGGTGGTGAACCAAGAGTTTTCCAGCAACTCATCGACATAATACAGGTAGATGCCCCCTCATCAATGATAGTTCGATGAACAGTTTTATTGAGGGCTTTTACCTGTATAAGGAAAGCGAGTTGGGCTGGTAACTGAGGTGTATATCCTTTATGATTAAAGGCCACAAGATTGGAATCCGTTGGATCAATCCCACCTATTGCTGATAACAAAGCCTGCTTTTGGGAGGGACAATTTTGTAATACCTCAAGTGTCGACATAGCGGATGGCGATTGAGCCAGATCCTCCACTATATTATAATTTTGAGCGGCTCGAGCATGAGGATTAAATGTCGATTTATGTATGACTCCCTTTGGCGGCTTTATAGTTAATTCAGGAATAATGGGTGGAACAACTTTTGGCGAAGTTGTTGTCAAACCACTAGGTTGATCTGTAGCCTGGTTGTTTGATGACGATGGATTCCCATAATCTTTATTCCTTGTCAATATCAAAGCATCATTTTGCTTGTTTGAGATGGATAGCATAAGCACTTGGGATGTGGAAGCATGATCGATAGCAACCAGATTAGTTTCTGGGTTCGGAAATGGATCAGTCAACACCGCTGAGGTATTTGAAGCCTTTAAAAATTTTGCAACCTCAGCTCGATGTGGACAATCTCTCGTATAATGCTCCTCGTTACATATGTAACATGGAAAACGAGGAGGTTTCTTTGGCCCAGCAGGGTTCTTAGAAGATTTTTCAGGAGTTGTATCCTCCTGTTTCTTCTTATTATTTTTTCCTTTCTTCTTGCCCCCTGGTTGCTTTGGATTTTTGCCTTTGTCAGATGACACAACATTAATCTCTGAGGCAAGAGGTTTGTCATTTGCATTTTGACTAGAGACAGCAAGGGATTTACCAAATGGACCCCTTGTTGTTTGCGTGCTTGAGGCACTGATCACACCGTCATCGGCATGAGAGTCCCTATTCGATTTAGGAGGAGGTGGAACAGAAAATTCTGGTCTAGGAGCGTCAGGAATTTTGTCGTAGAGTGTGCCAGACTAAGTATAGATCAAGTCTAAATATTCGGCATGAGCAATGACTTGCTCTTCAGTGAAAACTCCTCTTTTCGCCACATCCTCAGTGATGGATGGCAATAAGGACTTAATAAACCACTAAGCTAAAAGTTGATCAGGAACATACGTCTTTACCATTCGATGACGACATCGCCACTCATGAATATGATCAAATATGTGAGTGGTTGTGGTCTATTTAAAGTTGGTAAGGAGTTTTGTTCCCGTTTCGTACCTGATGGGTAACTGAAAGTGGGTTAGAAAAGTAGTGGCAAGGATGTTGAAGTTATCAAACAAAGCTCTAGGCAATTCAATATACCATTTTGCTGCTGGACCAGTGAGCATTCTTTGAAAAAGGCAAAGCCTAATCGAATCATCATTCAGGGTGTTAGATGAGCACCACAAATGAAAAGTCATTACGTGATTCGATGGATCCTCACCTAGATTTCCATTGAATTTAGGAATGCCGGAGGGAAGTTTATGAGGAATCGTTGGCCACCAATGGGCATATGCAATTGGATCATTCGTTAGTCGGTTCAAATCTGGTAATTCTAGAGTTGCTACAAAAGGAAACTGCTGGTTCAGGTTTGGTGAAGCATACCCAGGATAAGATGGAATCGCTTGAGCAGTAGGTATTTACATACCAACATAATGTATCTGATGTTGGTAACTTTGATAAGGTTGTTGGACATAACCAGGATAGTGTGGTTGTTGATAACCATTTTGAAAATGCGGTTGTCCATTACATACAAAGCCTTGTTGCTCAGGTCCTTGGTAGGCTTGATAATGACAAAATACAGTTTGAGCTTGTAAACCAAGCCCAAGCTGAGGTTGGGTTTGCTGGAATTGCGGTTGTTGGTATTGTACCAGCCATGGTTGTTGGACCATTTGTTGTTTCCCAATACTGGAAGATTGACCAAGATGCGGAGTGATAATACCCGTTTGAGCCTGAGTCGTTTCAAATAAGGAAGCACTAACCTGAGGTTGCGATTGAGTCGTAGAGACAAGAGGTTGTTGTATTGCAACCTGAGAGACTTGAGGTTGAGACACAACGGGCAGTGCTTGTACTTGCAACGCGGTCACAATAGCAAGTGTAATGGGAATGTTCGACACAGGTTGGATCGGTTGCACTGAATATACAACCCTTGGTTGTTGTGGCAGTGTTGGTACCCAACCACTGGATGTAATTCCAGTTTGACCTCAATTTTGTTGTAAACTCTCATATGGTTATTTTCCAGGAGGGAACAATGAAAAAGCATATTGCCCTCCATATGGAGGCAGTCCAGTGTTCAAAGGATATACCGGTCTTTGAAGATTGGCCTGCCTAAAATGAAACTGGCATGCAGGATCAAATTGTTGAGTTTCAACATAAGAAATACCAGATGGGAGTCCAGATGAATAAATAGGAGCAGACCATGTTGCCGAAGTAGCCCCTGAGTGGACTCTATCTAGTGTTTGATAACTAGCTGGAAGAGATGGTATACCAGCAAACATTGTAGGAATGGCAGCAGGAAGTTCTGTCGTAGCTACATCAGATGACATAGTCCTAGATGTTGATGGTTGCTCAGACATGTTTAGTCTATCCAAAATATTTCCTAGCAATTCGACAGGAACTTGCGATGAAGGATGATTAAAAGAACTAAACTCAGGAGTAGAAGGATACAAATGAATCCCAGTTCCAAAATATAACGGGGTACTGGATGGAGGATCCTCTACTATTTCCTCTATAGCAATCAGACTAGGTGGAAGAGGTAGACCGTCAAGTCCATAAAAGATTTCTGGAGCCGAAGAAGGTATAGCTTCTGTAGTGACAGATATTGGAGGGGTGACACCTTCTGAACTCTGAAACTGAACTTCCAGATGTTCAGGTAAGTGAACTTCAATCTCAAAGGGAGGTTATTAAACAACTATTGGTTCAAATGTAGCCTCGGTTTGAACTGAGATGGGTTTTGGATCAACTCTATATGGAGTTGTTTCAGGTATAGAAGTATCTACCGTTACACTAGGATCAGTTCTAATGTCCTCTTGTAACTGCGGAACTTCTTCTCTAAAGGCAGATGTACCATAAATGATCGGAGTAACTGTAGTCTCTGGCGATGTTGAAACAAAAGTTTCAAATAAACCAGATGAATTGGACTCAGTTAAACGAGACCGTTTTGCCCGGATTGGCTTCGTTTCCGGAGTCAAATATGGTTGACTCGTTAGTCTCTGTGAACGATGGGCTTTTGATTGACTTTCTTCCACGATTGCAAATTACTTTATCAACTCAAAATTAAGGGGAAAATGATGTTATTCCGAATTCAATTAATTTTAAAGACGCTTTGACACAATTTTGCTTTTTCAATTTTTAAGAGTCGAGAAAAAACTAAAGATGACTCTAGTCCCCTTCGATTTTTAATGAGCCTGAAGTGACAAGTGCTCAGATGGACCTTTTCTTTTAAAGAGTTGAAAAGGAACAAAAGTGACTACTCTGGAAATCTAGACAGAGGGATTACCAAACCAATCGCAAAACTGCAATATACACCTTGGTGATAAATTAAAGAGAAATTACCAAGGACTTATGTATAGCAGTCAATCTTCCTGAATGTTGTGTTCAATGCATTGCGATCAATAAGGCGGCAGACTCAACTTCCTATGGATAAAGGATATAAGCCTATTGTGGTCTCCCAATATATACTCGACGGTACAGGGAGCACAAGTCTGTGCTAGCACTTGTCGTATCAAGGAGGAGGAATCACCCAACCTTCAATGAAAATGATAGTTACTAGTTTTTACGACGCCGGAACACGTCTCTAGCCTAGACCTCTAGATGTGTTGCGTTAAGTTCCAAAGCATTGTTAAGTTCATTGAAATTTATTTTAGAGTTGATCTTGTTTAAAGTTTGCCTTTCAATGGTTCACCGCGTGATGATGATTTTGAAATTCCTAAAATGCAATCTACAATGATAAACAATCTTTGTTTATTTCGATCAATGAAAATCCTAGCTACTAGGGAAAGAAGATTACAATTCTTTCAAACAAAGATTAAAGAGCACACAATAGTGTATTCTCGTAAATCATTTTTCGCACACAAACTAAATGCAAATGCAAATGCATGTATTCGTTTTTTGTTTTCCTTAATGTGAAAAATGCCAAAAAGGAAAACTAAATGCAGCAAAGATCTGAAATATTTCTTTCAAAGCAACATTTTCGACAATTTCTTCTTCAAAAGAGAAAGGAAGACTAAACGACACTTTTCAATTTTGAATAAAAAAATGCTTTCAACACTTCGAATATAAACAAATCAATTCAAATACATGAAGAAAAGTTTAATCGACTATCAAGGGAAGGAAGAATCCATGACACTTCTCTTTTCGACACAAAACGACAGTTACGACACTTTTTGTACCAAAGCAACAAATCGATTTAAACAACTTTTCGACAAAGGATTGTAAATGATGAACAAATACAAAAAACATTCACTAATCCTAATCATTGGAGGCTGATCTATGTGATGCAAGTAGGCCTCAGTAAGACGACATTGTTCATAAGCAACAAAACAACTAAACAAAACTAAAAACAAGGACAAAACCCCCCAATTTCTAGAATGGAAATAGGTTCAGTCAGTCATCGCACCTGGGCTTCACAGAAATAGGGATGCATCGCACTTTACACACTCGAGAGGTGCGATGCATACTAGTTTACAGTGACAGACAGTGCGATGGGCCAGGGAGCGCAACTGAAGTGGGTTTTGGCTCAGATGTGCAGCTGTTTTCAGTGAGTTAAGCTGAGCTATGATGGACAGTAAAGAGAAAAGTACAGAGGAATGTCTTGAGAGGTTACTGAGCTACCAAAAGGGCATCTAGAATTCTTGTAAGTCAAATGTTTAATTCATAAACTAAACCATATATTGATTGTAGCAGCATTCATCTATTATGCAATTGCAAAGCAAGAGCAGTTCGAAGGCTATCTGGCTGACTTTAGGCTCTGTCTATAGCTTATCAAATTGAATATAAAACAAACAATAACAACAAACAAACATCTAATCGCTCCCCAGTGGATTCGCCAATTTGTTTATGGGAAAACTAGTGTCTTTTCAAGCGACTAGCCCTCTAGGTTTGGCAGCTACCCTAGAAAGAACAGTTTAAAGCAATTCAATGATTTCTTCTATGTGTAATAGATAAGAGAAAGATAAAGGAACCAACCTGGAACTTCCGCTTAATCCTTTTCTTGATCTCTCTCCCCTTTGACAGAGCTTGTAACTCCTCCCCATACTTATCCCGCTGGGTCTAGAAAAACTTGGGTTTTTCCAGACCAATAAGTAGATGCTTGTAGACCCATAGACAACGTCAACACAATTGAAGCGTCAGTACCCGAGAGAGTAGATGTGGTCACACAAGAAGGTGAAAGCATCTAAGCTGTCTATCGACTTGATCACCCTTACTGAGGGGGATTTGCATGATATAGGAGAGACGGTGCGCGACATCACCACAAATGCCCTCCAGAACTTTGCGGAGGAGAATCAGATTGTGTTGGGGGACCTCTGAGCACAGATTCAAGAGTTGCAGGTGTGCACTCCTCAGGCTGGTACTCTCTCGACCAGCCTCGTAGTAGGAACAGCCGTAGCCGAGGAAATGTTGCGCGCTCATACGACCAACACAATAGTGCTGCCAGAAGGGGCACTGGTTACAGCAAATGAGGCCGACAGGCCTATGGTCAGTACATTGAAAGGAATAGGGATCAACATGGTTGCGCTCCCTCGGGAGATGCTCTATGTTCTGCAGGATGGGATTACTGCAGAACTGTGGGCTAGGGAGAGCCGCGCGCTACAGGTGTTGAGTGAACAGAGGATCAACATGGAGCAGTTGAGCTTGCAACGTGATGAGGTTGTGTCTCAGAATAGGCAGATGGTACAGGTAATTGAAGAAGCCTGCCAGATGGTCCCTGAGCTGGCCATCCCAGCAGAAGCACCAGCAGAGGCGCGCATCCAGAGATTAGCAATAGGGGTGCGCGAGGCGCGAGAAGAAATGGCCAAGGTTCAGCTGGAGCTTCAGATAGCAGAGCTGTGGTTGAAGGCGCAACCTTCAACTCCTTCAGAGGTAAGGGAACAACGTGTCAGTGCCATTACATCGGGGATGGAGGAGATCAGTAGTGTAGTGAGAGACTGCACCAAAATGTTGGAAGAATCATTCGAGGTCCTCACCAATCTATAGGAGGACCTAAACATACAGTGCTTAGAAATAGAGGCGCGTGAGCTACAACAACAATATGACAACGTCAAAGGGACTACACAGACGGTGGCCCTCACACAGAGGCTCATGCGTATGCAACAGGCCAAAGCACTTAAGGAGAAAGTAGACACAGCATGACACAGAGAAATAGTTTTGAAGGTGCGTGTTCAGCCTTGGATCGACGAGGCCTTCGTAATCACCGCAACAATTTAAGGTAAGCTCACGTAGATGCAGGGGACGCAGGAACAGATACATGGGAACAGTTCCGACACCGCAATCTTGGAACAACGCATACAGGAGATGCAGCAGGCAGTCGCTCAGTGCGCTGCCAACTTTGCAACAGTCTGAGCAGAGTTGGGAGGTCTCCGCATGAAGATATCCGCACTGACAAAGTGACTCGAGGGTGAGTCATGATGTTTGTGTTGGGGGCTTGTTGAGCGTGGGATCCCCCCAAGGCATGTTTTGGGGCTTAAAGCCCAAGTTTTGACTAAGTCTAATGTAAATACTCTGCGAATTGTGGGCATGGAGCACAAAGATGGTAAATGAGTCAGAGGGTTGTCCGCCCTCCTTTTTGTAATGTAATGCCGGTTTGAGAGATCTACCCATGGTCCGCGGACCATGGGATTGTATAAATAGAGAGAGGCTCTAAGTGTAAAAATAATCATAGAGAGAGAAATCCATGGAAGATCTAAGAAGGAAGCAATGAGTCTAAGGGGAGAGTCGTGTCTTTGGGTCGTAGTGTAGGAGAAGGCTCTGCAGCTGAGTGCGCAGAGGCCTAGTAGTCCGCACCTGAGTGCGCGGACCCCTGCAGCTGAGTGCGCAGGGCGGTTTGGATCTGTAACCGATCGAGGCATTAATAAAGAGATGTTTTACCATATTAATGTGTATCTTTTCCTATTTTATGCATTGAACTATATTGGGTATGAATTGCAAGTTTACTATTTATTTGTTGCACGAACTTATATGAATATGCTGAATAAGTGAATATAATATAAGGTTTCTGTTTACTTGAAGATAACTAATTGTTATAAGAAGATACGTAAGATCTGCAGGGTGACTTGAGGAAATAGCACAGATCGTCGCTCTAGCAGTGCAAAAGCCCCACAGCCCCTGGTTAGGGCTACGCGAAGACGAATATAACAAGGGCGCAAAGCCCTTGCAGACCAGGAAAGTGCGCGAAGTAACCTGCGCAAAGGTATTCAAAGTTGGACTAAATCAACCCCTTAGACATATCAAGGGTGCAAAAACCTGGTTTCAGCATCCCCCCATACTGCTTTGGGTGAGACCTCAGTACGCGCTCCATGGACTATTGCCGAAAGGGCCAGTAGTACAGGGATTTGTTTGGCTAATTAACTCCGAACCTGGGTCAGGCCCCAACAAGCCAACACTGCATCATCCATCTTGCTTACAGAAATCATATTTATGGCCAATGTAGGAATATGAAGAACACCTAGAAGTGTTCTAATCCGTCCACCTTCCAACTTCAACTTTAGTTTTCTGCGTTTGACGATTCTATCCTTCTAATCATCCCCTAAGAAGACATCACCACCATCATATTTTTCATACTCTCAGAACCACTCCCTATGGGGAGTGAAGTGAAAGGATGCACTTGATTCAATCAACCATGCCTCATGATCTACATGTGTACTTGAAGAAGAAGCTAAGTACACATCCCCACCTTCACCTAAGGTGGTTTTCACCTCTGCAGAAGGAGCATCATCATATCCTTTTCCTTTCTCAGGAGATTTAGATCTACAGTCCTTTTTGTAGTGCCCTTCCTTTCTACAATTTCTAACATACCGTTAAAGGTTTTCCTGTAGATTTAGATCTCCCTCTAGATTTATATCTCCAACTCAAGGACTTATTTTTGTTTCTATTCTAGAACCATCCTTGTATAGACAAGGCATCTCCATATTTTTCTGTCTCATCTCCTCTGACAGCAAGAATGACACTATTTCATCAAACTTCAAGGTAGTTGTATTGCTACCTATTGCAACAACCAAACTATCCCATGAATATGGTAGAGAACATAGCAAACTGATGTGAAATTTTTATATCAACAAATAACAACTGGCTTACCACAATATTAAAAGTGTTTAGATGATTTGTCACCGAGTCTCCAACTTTCATCACCAGGTTATACATATTTTTCCTAGGAACAATTTGTTCACCAAAGACTTAGATTGGTACAAAGTTCCTAACTTGACCCATAAACCCTTCACAGTAGCTTCCCCTGATACATTCAATAATACTGAATCTGAGATACACAACCGTATTGTGCTATTTTCCTTCCGATCCAACTTCTCCCAGTCTTATGTTGACATTGTCGATGGTTTAGTACCCGAATCTACTGCGATCCACTGGTCTTTATCCACCAACAGATCCTCCATCTCGATCTTCCACAACTCACAACTCTAACCATTAAATTTATCAATCTCTATCTTTCCACTCCTTTCCATCTTCTTTCATCGCAAGAATCGATCCCGTAGATATCCCATTGAACATGATCTATGATAGGCCTGAGAAAAACCCCTCAGCAACAAAGGCGTCCCCTAAAGTCGAAACAACTCTGATGTAACACCCTCCTCCCACATCTACTCAAGAAACTGACCAGCCGAGGTAAACATGTGACGAGAGTCCACTATGATATGATTTGACCTCCTAAGTCACATTAAGGAAGTGGAATCGATGGAAACACACCATACAAACATCCAACATCATCAACAGAACCCTCAGAGGACAAGTCAGCCACTCAGACAGCCTGTCCCTGGGCCCCACTATTGTTTTAGGTCTCTTGGGACATAGTCGCTCTCATTCTATGGACAGGGGATGGACCAGCAACCTAAAGTTGCTCTCACAGGCCTGCATGCCAGCAACTCTGGGCCATAATTGTCAATGTTGTGCCAGCGACCCCGGGATTTAAGCCACTTTTTCAGGCTCAAAGCCCAGGTCACTACCCATAATTGATCCATCTCTTCAAATTAGTAAGATAACATGGAAATGACAGTACTAAAGAAAATACTTGTTCAAGACCTTGATTGGACCCCTACTAGCCATGACAGGCATTTCGTCAAACATATTGCAAATGTGTAATCTACAAGTGTAATTCACAATTCTGAGCATAGGGGTCTCATACTTAGCTAAGAATCGTTAAGAACCATTGATTCCTCAACGCATCAACTACCATTCCATCCATTAGGTCATAGATACATTGATCATTCAATTATAAGTAAAAATATGATGAGAGCCACACATGGCTGCTATCATAAAACACATACATAACCAGCATAATAGCAGTAGAAAATACTCATGAAAGTACATCCATATAGACCATAATCCATCAAAATGATCATAGAAATACAAGGAGAAATAACCTTTCATTAATGATGCAATATCCAAACCTAGGATGGGACTTCCACGTTCCACCGGCCATAGACTAGTTGAGCCATATCTCTCTTTAGCCATTCAACCTCGTGCCATATTCCAAGCATGAATGTGGGATCTCAATAACACATCAATCAAAACCAATACAGGCTTCCAGAGGCCATCCACCTCAACCCATCAAACAGTGATTCCACCTCATGGTCGGACATCACAAAACCATCATTAGATTGGTCTCCATCCAAGCCTTCCAGGGCTTCCAGAGCATTTTTCAAACCAAGGCTTCCAAAAATAGTAACTCAACCCACAACTTATATAGGGCTTCCAGAGCATTTGTCCAACCAAGGCTTCCAGGACTAGTAACTCAACCCACTAAGGGCTTCCAGAGCATTTGTCCCACCAAAGCTTCAAGGATTAGTAACTCAACCCAAGTTGTTACAGGGATTCCAAGACTAATAACTCAACCCAAGCTAAGGAAATATGAGAACCAACCAGAAATAAACAACTAAAGTAAACCCACAATCACCATGGCTATCTAGGAAATGGTAAGGCTAGATAATCCATTGTCGATCCAGGGAATCCTCCATGCTAATGATAGATCACAACCAAGAAACCACATGCATATGCCATGCATGCCAAAAATAGTGAAGAAATCATACATGCAACTCGGTACCTGCAAGGAAATCTTATTTAGTTGTTGATATCGATGCCTCCTTGTGCTTTCCTTCCTTTCTTTTGTTTTCTTGCTCCAAGAATCTAAGTATGCCACACCCTCCAAGAGTGCTCCAAGAAAAATCTAAGTATCCAAGAGTATGAGAGAGAGCTCCAACACTGAACTGACAAAAGGTTACCAACTGATCCTCAGAAGCCTTTTTATGAATGAGGCCTCTATTTTCTTCATTTTCCATTATTTTCCTTCATTTTCCTCCTCACATGCAACCTGTGACCTTTCACCTCCCTTTTCTCCTAATTTCCATTATTTTCATAAATAAATGTGCCAAAAATGCCATTTTGCCTTTCCAAATCCTTAGTCACTACCTTCATTAATTTCCTTAGCCTTAAACAACCAAATGAACACCCCCTAGGATGTCTTGCCCAGCATTCACCTTGGAATAAGTGTCCCATCAACCGTGGTTATTTTTTTAACTTTTATTACATGAAATTTTCGCCAGGGCTATTATAGAACCCTCCCCCTTGGAGGACACTGTCCTCGATGTTCAATCACACAAATACCTCAGCAACCTGTTGAAAGAATACATACTTCTCATGGAGCTTTATAACACATCTTGATGCAATACTTACAATGAAATATCTAATCAAAACAAAACATCATGACAACATGATAACATACCGCATAGTGGAGCTTTATAACACAGCTCATTATGGTATTTACAATGATCATCATGTTGAGTGTCAACTCATATAACATCATAAAATCATGATAACATAACCACATGAAATCATAATAACATGACACCCATACAACATAGTGGAGCTTTATAATATAGCTCGTTATGGTATTTACATCCATAGTGTACATATAGCAACATCATCAAAATATAGATACCAAAACATATGCCAAACCATATACCAAAGCATATATCAAAATATATACTAAACACCATGTCTAAGCATATATGAAAAAATCATATAACATTTATCAAACCATCATAAAGCAAATATCAACCACCATAAAGAAAATACCAAACCATCATAAAGCATATACCAAACCACCATAAGCAAATACCAAACCACCATGTCAAGCTGCTTTGCCTCAACCGGAAAACAAGGAAGGATACATGGCCCGCATTTGATCTATCGTCTCCCATGTAGCTTCACCAGGCCCAAAATGCTTCCATTGCACTTTAACTTGCTCTATTGCTCGGTTCTGGAGCATGAGCACCTTTTTTCTACAATATACATTAAGGCTTGGGTTGGAATTCTCAATTTGGTTCCACCTGCAATACAGACTAGTCAATTACATGATCAACATCTTTAACATACTTCTTAAGCAATGAGACATGGAAAACATCATGGGATTTCATTGTTGGAGTTAGTGCAAGTCGATAGGATACTAGTCCAATCCTCTCAATAATGTTGAAGGGTCCACAAAACCATGGTGCCAACTTGGCACATGATCCAATCCGCAAGGAGCCCTTCTTTGGTTTGATGCGCAAGTACACCTGTTCCCAAACCTGAAACTCCTTGAACAACCTGTTCCTATTAGCATAAATCTTCTACCTATCATGTTCTACCTTTAGATTCTTCTTGATTACTTGCATTTCTTATTCTATGTCTGCCAACATATCTGGTCCAATCAATACCATGCTAACCGAATCACTCCAATAGATAGGATCGTTACAACGTCGCCCATACAGTGCCTCAAAAGGACTCATCCTCAGTGACTTCTGATAACTGTTGTTGTATGTGAACTCTACCAAGGGGAGATACTCTTCCCACTTCTGCTACTGATGCATCTAATACATCCTCAACATGTCCTCCAATATCATGTTGACCCTCTCTATCTGTCCATCTATCTGCAGATGATAAGTTGTGTTGAAGGCCAACTTTGTGCCCAAACCTGTAAATAATTCCTTCAAAAACTTGGAAGTGAACTTCGCATCCCTGTCTGATACAATATTCTTTGGAACATAGTATAATCTAACCACATCTTTGATGAATACATGTGCCACATCACTAGCTGAGAACATAGACTTCACTGGAATGAAGTGTGCAACCTTTGTCAACATGTCCACAATGACCATGATGGAATCATGATGCTTCACTGTCTTTGGCAGCCTTGTGATGAAGTCCATGGAAATGATCTCCCATTCCTATTCCATAATCACGATCGGTTGTAGCAGTCCACCTCGATGCTTACACTCTGCTTTCACTCGTTGAGAATCAGAACATCTAGCCACAAAATCTGCTACATCCCTCTTCAAGTTCAGCTAATGGTAAGATCTCTTGATTGTTATTAGTGTCTTCTGGTAACCTGGGTGGCTTGAATACGGTTTCGAATGAAACTCCCTCAATATCACCTTCTTGAGATCACTGTCATCCGGCACATATATCTTGTCTTGAAACCTGATCAATCCATTTGTTATTAGACAATAGCCAAAGTCCTGTGCACCTGCACCTGTACCTGTACATATACTTGTACATGTACCATCACCTGTACCTGTACATATACTTGTACATGTACCATCACCTGTACCTGTACCATCACCTGTAGCTGTACTCTGCTACAACCTGTGCACAATCTCCATATATATGACATCCTGTTGTCCTGCCCACAAGATCCTATCCTGTAAATCTGATCCGTAAGAGCTCATAGCTGCTAAGTGATTCACATGTACCCACCTACTAAGAGAATTTGCCACTTTGTTCTCCTTGCCTTTGATGTATCTGATCTCAAAATCGAACTCGTTGATCGTGGCCAACCACCTAGCCTGCCTACCATTTAGATTCGGTTGATCAAATAAATACGCACCCCATTGTGATCACTCATCAATGTGAACCTCCTTCCCAGAAGATAGTGTCTCAACATCTTCAGTGCATGTATAATTGCTGAAAACTCAAGATCATGCGTGGGATAGTTCTTTTTGTTCTCGATCAGTTTCCGCAACTCATAGCATACTACATATCCATCATGCATAAGGACTCCACCAAGTCCTCTCTTGTGCGCATCTGTGCACACAAAAAACTCTCTATTTAGGTCTGAAATATTCAACAGTCGTGCATGTGTTAACAACTTCTTAAGCTCCACAGTTAAGCGTGCTTGAGCCAGAGGAGTTCTGGGATGGGTGACCTCCTGGGAAGTCCTGGTTACCGGGTGCAAGCCCCGGAAGTGATGATTGATGCTATGTGATTCATTTCACTAGTTTCAATCCCACTTCTTCACCCTTGTGAGCATCACCCGATGCAATGAGTGCTAAGTGAAATATTCAAAAATCATGAGAAATTAGTCAGTTACGACTACCTCTCATGGAAATGGTCATACATGAATGACTTACTTAACGCAGTTGAATCCCAAAATGATATCTAATATAATGCACTGCGTAAACCCCCATACTTAAATTCAAAAAGAGTCAAGGGATCTCTATTTGAATGGTTCATGAGGCACAATACTTGCTAAGGTTTTGCAAATGGGGTAGCAAGCTAAGTGGGCTTGATTGTGGGGAAAACTCCACAGTTAAGCGCGCTTGAGCCAGAGGAGTTTTGGGATGGGTGACCTCCTGGGAAGTCCTGGTTACCGGGTGCAAGCCCCGGAAGTGATGATTGATGCTAGGTGATTCATTTCACTAGTTTCAATCCCACTTCTTCACCCTTGTGAGCATCACCCGATGCAATGAGTGCTAAGTGAAATATTCAAAAATCATGAGAAATTAGTCAGTTACGACTACCTCTCATGGAAATGGTCATACATGAATGACTTACTTAACGCAGTTGAATCCCAAAATGATATCTAATATAATGCACTGCGTAAACCCCCATACTTAACTTCTTAAGCTGCTCAAAAATAGCCTTGCATTCCTCTGTCCATTCAAACTTCTTACCTTTTCTTTGCAAAGATGTGAGAGGATAAGCAATCTGCGAGAATTTCTTGATGAACCTCCTGTAGTAAACTGCCAAAGCCATGAAGGATCTCACCTCATCCACATTCTTAGAAGCTACCCACTCCATGATGGCTCTTATATTTTATGGATCTACTGCAATGCCTTCCTTGGATACGACATGCCCCAAGTAATGTACCTCCATCTAAAAGAAACTGCATTTGTTAAGCTTATCATACAACTGATGCTCTCTCAATAATCTCAACACTGCTGCTAAATGCTCGGCATGCTATTTTATGTTTCTAGAATGTACCAATATATCATCAATGAACACAATAACAAACTTATCCAAATATGGACGCAATACATTATTCATCAAGCACATGAATGTAGTTGGCGCATTAGTTAAGACAAATGGGACTACAACAAACTCATAATGTCCACACCTGGTCTTGAACGTAATCTTGTAAATGTCCTCCTCTTTGATGCATACCTAATGATATCTGGATCTCAAGTCAATCTTTGAGAACATTTTGCTCCCTTCAGCTGATTGAACAAGTCATCAATCCTCGGTAAAGGGTACCTATTCTTGATAGTCACTTTGTTCAACTGCCTGTAATCAATGCATAATCTGAGAGTACCATCTTTCTTCTTCATAAACAAGACCGGTGCACCCCATGGTGATACACTTGGCCTAGTGTATCCTTTGTCTATTAATTCCTTCAGTTGTAGCTTTAGTTCTACCAACTTAGGTGTGCTCATCCTATAAGGTGCTTTTGATGTTGGAGCTGCCCCTGGCACTACTCAATAGAAACGTCTACCTCCCTGTGAGGTGGAAACTCTATAATGTCCTCAGGGAATACATCCTGAAACTTCTACAAAATTGGATACCTGTTCAACACATCTGCATCCTCGACCTCCTTACCCTTATCACTAAAAATGTGCTCTGTGAATAACTTGCACCCTTTCCTGCAGCTACACTTTTTTTGCATAGTTCTCACCATCCTAACTGATGTGACCTTCTTCTTGCCTTGTAAGACTCTTGGTTCTCCATTGTCATCAACACACTCAATAGCTTTTTCATAGCAACCAACCTTGGTTCTATGTAGATACAACCAATCCATGCCCAATAACATATTGTATGAACCCAACAGAAATAACTTTTAATGTGTTGCTATAGGCATAACATTTAAGTAAAATGTGCAAGATCTTACCCAATGATGCACTCACTTCTTTGTACCTATAGTCAGCTGCACTAACCAAGACTCTGCATGCAACTCCTTATTCAAACCACACTTATCCACCAAGTCAGGACTAACATAGCTATAATTAGATTGAGGTTCAATCAAAATAGAAATAACTTGATCACAAAACTTACCATCTTGATGATAGATGTCTGATGCTCTACCTGTTTGTTATCTAAAGCTACATAGATACGTGGAATACTCTGCTTGTTTGTTATCCAAGGCTACATAGATACATGGAATACTCTGACCAACGTCTCCAACATTTTGCGCCTCATGTGCACTGTATATCTCAGGTCTACCACCCTGATTTTGCAGACAATCTCTCTTATGATGATCTTTTCCACAAGTCCAACACTCTATAGGCTTCTAGCCTCCATCCTTATTCTTTTCTTTAGATCGATGTCCTTATCCTCTATCTAATGCATTGAACCTCTTAGGTGGTGCAACATTCTCCTTGTTATATGTACCCTGTGGCCTTTCTCGCCTTTTATCCCATTTTCTTTGTTCTTTACATTACCTCTCTAGCTTGACTTAGTCTCATTGTTGTGCCTCGATTTTTCATAGCAATGTTGCAGCTTTCGAATGGCCTCCTCCAATGATCTAGGCTCATCGAATTCAATCCTATCTTTGAATGCAACCGATAATCCACTAATGAAGCTCTGAATCTTAGCCTTCTCTTCCTTGAGGTAAGGCACGTACCTTAATAGTTCCAAGAACTTACTGGTGTACTTTTTCTTGAATAGCTACTCAAATTCACTCCAAGTCAGATCTTCCTCATTTATGTCCCTTACATTCTTCACATCTTCCCACCAGATGTCTACTTTACCTTTAAGACTGAAAGTAGCCACTCTAGCTTTCATGTTCTCTGAGTAGTCATCCAGCCTGAAGAACTTCTTCATACCAAGTAACCAACCCTTTGCATCCTCTTTTTTCTTCATTTCCCCATCAAAAGTAGGTGGTTTTGCTTTCTTAAACTCATTCGGAAAGTATCCCTTATCGCTCCTCTTGTAAGGATGATAATGGTGACGATCATAGTGCCTTTCTGAATCAGAACTAGAATCATACCTGTGTCTATCCATTCTCCTTGTAGAAATTCCCACTGTATTATGCAATATACTAAAGTAAAATACAAGATCTACTTCTACAAAAAACTTGCGGAAGCTTAATCGAATATGAGCAAGATCAAATAGAACACATATAATTGAGAATGAGAAATAAATCACACATGAACACATAAGAATAACCTGGGGAAAGCCTCAGCCTAAAACCCAATCTCTGTATTATCATACAAGTGGAAATATGTTTAGATTACAAAAGAATCATCTCACAAGCTATCCTGCTCTCTCTGCAATCAAACAATGCTGCTCATAGACAATCAAAGGCTTCTCCAAACCTTCTCCTCTACCCTCTGGGCCTCCTATTTCCTTGCGCAGTTTTCCTTGGGGTCCAGTGCTGCCACCTGTGTGAATTGGCCTCTTCACACACTCACTAACCTCTGATCTAACTGCGCAATCCTGAAGGAGATAAGTCCTTCTGCATGGATGAGTTTCCTATATAGGAAAAATCCTCCAACTGATAGTACACTGTCCCTTCCTCTGATCTCAACTGGGTCTTTAACTGAACTAACATGCATGAGTTATTTATGAGAGAATATTCAGTTATCTGAAGTGCAGAAGTTACATGCATGCATGCATTAACTAACTGAACTCACAATTAATTCCACAAACTGTTGGAACTAATCTAATTGGAATTAACCCATTTAACTGAGCTAACTAATTACAACTCAATATTACAACTCATCCTTATCTCTTTAACTAAGGGATAAATTCCTCAATCAATGGGATAACTATTGCATGTCATCACATAGACTTCATGTTTGATTTTCGACAACTAATTAACTCAAAATGGATTAATTAATTATTTTACAAACAACTGCTAAGATCAAATTCGAATTTTACTTCTCAATTTTAGTTCAAGGACTAACTAAAATTGGAATCTATCCCAAAATGCTATTTATAGCAATGTTATTTTTAGCACTTCCATTTTTCATTCCTTGTTGCTATGTCCAACACTGGTACCCGAATTGCTATTTATAGCAGTGCTATTTTTAGCACTTCTAATTTTAGCATTTCTTGTTGCTATTTTCAATACTCCCTCTCAACAAGAAAGACATTCAACTCGAACCTAATCCTCAACCTTTGGCTTGTTCTGCATGCAACACTTCTCCCCAGTGTTGTTGCTCCAACAACTCTAGAAATAAAAATCTCCCAACTGACCTCCCTGTTGGGCTAGAAACATCCTCTGATGCTGAAGCTTCCTTTGCCGCTGAGAAGTGCTCCCTCTGTGACCTCTGAGTTGCTGCAACACTCCATGCATCTCACACCATTGCACACCTCTTTGTGCCATCCTGCACTGGTGCAACACTCTTGTGCCTCTCGCATTGTTGTAGCCTGCTAGCTCTGCATTGTCTTGGGATTCCTGCACTGTAGCTCTCTTTGCCGCTCCATCCGCATCTGCCTCTACCCACTCAGCCAGTCCTGCTACTCCTCGTCAGGGCTCCCATAGCAAGGTCTAATCAAAGAGGTTGGGTACCTCAATGATCCTACCCCTATTCCAGCGTTCTTGGGACTGTCACTCCACATCGCCCCACCTCCTACTTGGAGGTATGGATGCATGTGATCCCTCTACCCACTTGGCTCAAAATTTCCCCCTACTGGATGTCTCTGCATGAGTCGATGCCTCCACTCGATCTCCTCTCTGCTTCTCCATTTGTGGCTGCTCCACAACCTCCTAAAGCTGCTCCCAATTGTGGCTCCTCCATAATTTTCTGAGACTTCTTCTGGTGCTGCATGTTGAGAGGTAATTTACTCTCCCTCTCAACCACCAAGTCACCATCAGTTACCTTGCTCCTCAAGGCTTTGCATGCATCTTGAACCTCAAGAGCATACAGATTCTTGACTTGTGAATCGATCTGCTTCACTTGTCTTGTGGTGATGTGTCGAAGGAAAACCTTTCCCTTACTGAAGACTACATCATAGCCTTTGTCTTCCAGCATTGCGATCGACACCAAATTTTTCCTCAGTCCTAGTACATACTTAACATCGGTCAAGGTAATGCGAGCTCCATGCTCCCTTTGAAAAACAACCATGCCTACACCTGAGACACTATACTTTTCATCATTACCCATCGCTATGAGTATCTGGAGATCTTTTTCCTCCAAGGTATTGAACAAACTCTTGTCGCCGGTCATCTGGAAGGAAGCTCCACTGTCAAGAAACCAACCACATCCCACCATGGATGAAACCATGCATGTGAAGAGGGTGAAATCTAACTCGAACTGTGAGGCCAATGCCTCACCTTCAGATCCTTCCTTGGATCCCATCTTGGATTTCTTCAATGGACAATTTGTAGTAAAATGGCCCACCTCATGACAACGAAAGCATCACACTTTCAATTTTTCAAACTTCTTCCCACTATAGGAAGAACTCGATTTGGGATGAGAATCCTTCTCCTTCCCTTTCTTCGCCTTTCTTGATAAGGCACAATTTTCTTCATCCTCCTTGGATGAAGAACCATCTCTGGTGCTTCTTCTTATCTTCTCCTGCATCAGATTCGACCAAAGTTGTTCCTAATCTGGCAGTTTTTCTCTTCCATTTACCGAGTCTTGGTAGCTATGCCAGCTCTTAGGAAGACCGAGGAGCGCAAGACTCACCATGTCATCATCAGCTGTCGTGATACCTACACTTCCAAGCTCATCCCTGTAGTTGGTGAGCTCGTTCAGATATGTAGAGATCGTGTCGCCCTTTTCACACTTGATTTTCTGAAGCTTGTCTTTCAGTGCCAACTTCCTCTGATCGCTGTTGTTCTGATATAGATCTTTCAATGTTTTCCACATCAAAAATGGTGTCTCCATCCCATGGAGGCTCGAGACAATGTGGTCTCGATCTCCCTCCAGGAGAATTCTCCTTGCTCTAGCCTCACATTTCTTCCATTCCGCCAATTCTGTAGCATTAGTTGATGCCGGTTTGGTTACTTCTCGATCAATGAAGTCCTTTATACCATTGTCCTCTAATACTGCTTCCATGCGATCCTTCCAAGATATATAATTCGAGCTGCCATCAAGGGCATACTCGAGTCTTAAACCGCTGAACACCATTGGCGAAAATGAGATGTGATAAGAACTCGATTTCTATAATCAGGAACTTCAACCTTCAAACTTCTCCCTTCTTGTATATTGTTCTTTGCTTTGATCACCTTCGCTCCGATACCATGTAGAAATTCCCATTGTAGATCAACAGATTATGCAATATACTAAAGCAAAATACAAGATCTACTTCTACAACAAAATTGCGGAAGCTTAATCAAATATGAGCAAGATCAAATAGAACACATATAATTGAGAATGAGAAATCAATCACACGTGAACACAGACGAATAACCTGGGGAAAGCCTTAGCCTAAAACCCCAATCTTTGTATTATCGTACAAGTGGAAATATGTTCATATTACAAAAGAATCAGCTCACAAGTTATCATGCTCTCTCTACAATCGAACAATGTTGCTCATAGACAGTCAAAGGCTTCTCCAAACCTTCTCCTTTGCCCTCCAAACCTCCTATTTCCTTGCGCAATTTTCCTTGGGGTCCAGTACTGCCACCTTTGTGAATTGGCCTCTTCACACACTCACTAACCTCTGATCTAAATGCGCAATCCTGAAGGAGATAATTCCTTCTGCATGGATGAGTTTCCTATATAGGAAAAATCCTCCAACTGATAGTACATTGTCCCTTCCTCTGATCTCAACTGGGTCTCTGACTGAACTAACATGCATGAGCTATTTATGAGAGAATATTCAGTTATCTGAAGTGCAACAGTTACATGCATGCATGCATTAACTAATTGAACTCACAATTAATTCCACAAACTGTTGGAACTAATCTAACTGGACTTAACTCAATTAACTGAGCTAACTAATTACAACTCAATATTACAACTCATGCTTATCACTTTAACTAAGGGATAAATTCCTCAATCAATGGGATAACTGTTGCATGTCCCCACGTAGACTTCATGTTTGATTTTCTACAACTAATTAACTCAAGATGAATTAATTATTTTTTTACAGGCAACTGCCAAGATCAAATTCGAATTTTACTTCTCAATTTTAGTTCAAAGACTAACTGAAATTGGAATCTATCCCGAAATGCTATTTTTAGCACTTCCATTTTTCATTCCTTGTTGCTATGTCCAACACTGGTACCCGAATTGCTATTTATAGCAGTGCTATTTTTATCACTTCTATTTTTAGCATTTCTTGTTGCTATTTTCAACACTCCTCTCTAGAGTGTCCAACAATTTTCCATCTCGGATTGTCTCATCTCCATCTGATTGGTGACCGCCATGCGATCTACTACCATATGCCCCATTATTTTTGTTCTCCTACTCATGAATAGTTTGAAGTAGCCCTTGTCGCTGCAAACCCGATAAGCTCTGAGTATGACTACATTTACCTCTGCTAGATTTTCCTATGACTGTATGATTATGTCATTATCTAATTTACAACTCATTATCTCTTCCTTTAAGCTTCTTAGTGTCACTGCCAAATCAGAAGAGTTCCCAACACCATACTGCTCTTCTGATTCATAGGAAGAGTCTATATAGTCAACCATATTTCTAGCCATTTGATGTTTCTTCCTGCAATGTATATCATGTCAGCTAAACCAAATCATAATAAACCAGCGTACCTTAGTATAGCTCTGGGAGGATACCTTATCTGCAAGATCAACAAATCAGCATGATACATGTATAACATAATCATAACAATATATAAGAATGGCATATAAGCATATAACCATGCAACTGTCATTCTAGCTAGGGTCCAGTCATCAATGCATGAACTTAACACAACACACACTACAACCTCGTGCATGACAACATCCATTACATCACGGTACACTTGACCACATGAAAACATGAAAATGCATAAGCATTACATAACCATGCATACCATGACCTTATGCATAACGACGTAAACTGTACCATTGAATGTGGACCATGCACAACCACAATGTAGACAATACACCAACCTACATGTGGATAGCACTCAAGCACGAGTACGTGTCATTCCCACACATAACGCATATAATCAAGCATAAATGAACAACACTCGTATGTAGCATCATGTAACCCAACACACAAGAATGATACATATGACCAAACATACAAGAATGTAACCAAGCAACCACATGATACATGTAAGCGATATATAACAACACATAACCAGTCATATACCCACAACGATGCATCCCACAAAAGCACGTTGAGTTCCACATGATGGCATCACCACAACAATGATCTACACCAGGAAATTGTAACAACATATGGAATGCAAGTGTGAGAGACATACATGCAACTGACATGCATGCATGACCAACACATACCCATCAAGTCTGAGGGGTGAACCATGCTCTGATACCACTATGTAACACACTCCTCTCACATCTACCCAAGTAACTGCCAGCTGGGGTAAACATGCGACAAGAGGCCACTATGATATGATTCAACCTCCTAAGTCATATTAAGGAAGTGGAACAGATGGAAACACACCATACAGACATCCAAAATCATCAACAGAGCCCTCATAGGACAAGTTAACTACTCAGATAGCTTGTCCCTGGGCCCCCTTGTTGTTTTAGGTCTCTTGGGCCATAGTCACTCTCATGCTATGGGCAGGGGAATGACCAACAACCTAAAGTCGCTCTCACAGGCCTACCTGCCAGCGACTGTGGACCAGAATTGTCAGTGTTGTGCCAGCGACCTCGGGATTTAAGCCACTTTTTCAGGCTCAGAGCCCAGGTCACTGCCCATAATTGGTCCATCTCTTCAAATCAGTAAGATAAGATGGAAATGATAGTACTAAAGAAAATACTTGTTCAAGACCTTGACTGGACCCCTACTAGCCATGACAGGAATTTCGTCAAACATATTGCAAATGTTTAATCTACAGGTGTAATTCACAATTCAGAGCATAGGGATCTCATACTTAGCTGAGAATCACTAAGAACCATTGATGCCTCAACACATCAACTGTCATTCCATCCATTGGGTCATAGAAATTGATCATTCAATTATAAGTAAAAACATGATGAGAGCCACACATGGTTGCTGTCATAAAACACATACATAACCAACATAATAGCAACAGAAAATGCTCATGAAAGTATAGTCATACAAACCACATATAATCCATCAAAATTCTCATAGAAATACAAGGACAAAAAACCTTTCATTAAAGATGCAAAATCCAAGCCCGGGATGGGACTTCCACGTTCCACTTGACCGTAGAATAGCTAAGCCATATCTCTCTTCAGCCATTCACCCTCGTGCCATATTCCAAGCATGAATGTGAGATCTCATAGAACACATCAATCAAAACTCATTTAGGGCTTCCAGAGGCCGTCCACCTCAACCCATAAAATAGTGATTCCACCTCATGGTCAGACATCACAAAACCATCATTAGATTAGTCTCCATCCACGCCTTCTAGAGCATTTGTCTAACCAAGCCTTCCAAAACTAGTAACTCAACCCACAACTTATACAAGGCTCCCAAAGCATTTGTCCAACCAATGCTTCTAGGACTAGTAACTCAACCCACCAAGGGCTTCCATAACGTTTTTCCAACCAAGGCTTCCAGGACTAGTAACTCAACCCAAGCTGTTATAGGGCTTCCAGAGCGTTTGTTCAACCAGGGCTTCCAAGACTAATAACTCAACCCAAGCTAAGGAAACATGAGAACCAACCAAAAACAAACAATGAAAGTAAACCCACAATCACCATGGCTATCCAGGAAATGGAAAGGCTAGGCAATCCATTGTCGATCTAGGCAATCCTCCATGCCAATGACAGATCACAACCAAGAAACCACATGCATATGCCATGCATGCCAAAACTAGTGAATAAATCGTACATGCAACTTGGTACCTGCAAGAAAATTTGATGTAGTTGCTGATCTCAATGCCTCCTTTTGCTTTCTTACCTTTCCTTTGCTTTCTTGCTCCAAGAATCCAAGTATGCCACATCCTCCAAGAGTGCTCCAAGAAAACTCTAAGTATCCAAGAGTACGAGAGAGAGAATAATGAGAGAGACCTCCAACACTGAACTGACAAAAGGTTACCAACTGATCCTCAAAAGCCTTTTTATGAATGAGGCCTTTATTTTCTTCATTTTCCATTATTTTCCTTCATTTTCCTCCTCACGTGCAACCTGTGACGTTTCACCTCCCTTTTCTCCTAATTTCCATTATTTTCATAAATAAATGTGTCAAAAATGCCATTTTGCCTTTCCAAGCCTTAGCCATTGGCTTTGCATCTTTCCTTAGCCATAGACAACCAAATGAACACCCCCCAGGATGTCTTGCCCAACATTCAGCTTGGAATAAGTGTCCCATCGACCATGGTTATTATTTTTAACTTTTATTACATGGAATTTTCACTCGGGTTGTTACATCTGATACCAAATGTAGGTTTTAACCCTGTACAGAAATTACCTGCAAATGAATTCTTAAAAACCGAAAATATACAATGGAGAGAAACACAAAACAAATACATAGATATTTTACCTTGGATCCCAAAATTGGGACTCCTAGATTTATTTTTCAGTAAATTCCTTTCAATGTTGCAATACATATATATACATGTCGAAGCATTCATAAACCCCAATCCATTAACCTTGGGTTAGAACATAAATGTAGTTCACTTGACCAGATCTACAAAATACCATGGGCAGAAAACCATCATGGCCAAAACCATGTGCAAAACCCAACAATACAAGGGACGAATATTGCCTCGTGGAAAGAATATAACACACACCCAACAATACAAGTGTCGATTGCAAAGAAAAAGTGCACAATGCCTTAGGAATAATTCCAACACATGTACCCATGATAGATAGGATCCACTAATGCAAAGGAATGTGTTGGAGCCACCTCTTAAAGATGTGCAAAAACTGCCTTTCACAAAGAATGACACTTGGGTTTCCTATAGAAAGGGACTTGAAAACTTAGAAAACAAGTGTAGAATCACTCTAACAACTAGAAACTATAGTTCACATGATCAAAGGGAGGCTCCAAAATTTGGATGCAGGCCAAAATTTGGAGGGTGTTGTAGCAGCGACAACACTTGGAGATTCACTAGAAGAACATTGACTTCTTTGTTTAGATCTCGCTTTATACCCAGAGTCTAGTCTTTTATGAAGTATTGATTTACCATGTGGGTTACCTCAACTTCCCCATTTATCCTAGTTATATTGTAGTCTCTCTCATTCCCTTTCTCTGCTCAAACACAATTACAAGGCTAATCATATCATAATTGTTTCAATTGGGGAGAAGGATGGTGTATATTTACAAGTTTAGAATGATCAAAGTTTTAGTTACATATTTGGTCTTGCTCCACTACCAACATGCTTGTTCAGTACCCTGACAGAGTCACTTTCAAGAAACACAAGAATTGCTTCATTGCCAACTATCCTATTCAGTACCTCGGTGAAGTTTCTTGCTTCACCTCTTTGCAAAAGAAGTCTTTCTCTTCTTTCACCCCTTGTTTTATTTTATTTTCAATATGCTCATTGGCATTTTATCGGTGTTTATATCGACAAGGTGGAAGAGGGATCTCGACTTATTTAGAGAAAGAGAGGGTGTTCCTTTTTGCAAAGACTCTTATATACCTCTAAAATTGATGTGCTCAATTTAGTTTTCTCATTTCCATTCTCTACTCGATTAGATCTGTAGGCCAAAACACCATTCAATTATAATACCGAGTCAAGGAATTAATACCCTAAAATAGATACAAGCATCATGGCTATGGTTAGAGCTTTCAGTTTAAATGAATCATATTTTCCATTCAAACATTATTGACCTTGAAAATGTTAGACCTAGGCAAAGAAGAGGGACCAAAAGTTAACCAAGCATTGGTGAATGTCACAAAGCCATTTAAAATTTTTGCCACATTTCTCATAACGTAAAAAAGACACCTTCACACAAGGTCTTATTTACATACACGGACCGAAACAAAGTAAAGACGAAAATAAAATACGTGACAAAACAAAAAGGAAAACAGAACATGAAAGAAATATGTACATAGGTAGAAATGCAGCCCTAGTTTTTTTTTTTTAAATAACGCTTGAGATTTTGGCTATTAACGAGAAGGGAGTCAATTTTACCATCTAAGGATTGGAGATGATCAATATGGTGGCCAAGCTTATCATGAATGAAAAAGGTTCCAATCCACATGGATTGAAATTTGGTGTGTTTACCTTTCTCTTCACGGGCCTTATCCCACTTCAATACTAGGTCTCCCACACAAAACTCCTTGTTCCTTGTAGATTTCTTGTCAAAAAATCAAATGGTAGCCGAATTTGACCTCTGCCTTCGAGCCAAGGGCTCCTTCACGGCCACCTAACATAACCAATAATCGATCACCGTCTAAAAAATACATTTAAAATAATTCAATAAAATAAATTATTTCTAGATATAAAGTTAACATTACACATTTCATTTTATTTTTTTGGTCAAATTAAAAAAAATTCACAGTCAACGCATTTGCGAATGCGTTATATCCTACTGTGGCAGGAATAATAAAGAGTAATGATTGCAATATAACTGTTTATTATGTATTGTGCAATAAGATGTTCAAACTCTCAGCTAATAATAACTCAGATAAATACTAATAAAAAAATGTATAAACAATTAAAAAATCATTTATATAATTAAACTTTGTTAACTCAGAACAAATTTAATATGTTTAACTTAACTAATTAAAAGTCAAAACAATATCCATTACATCATTACAATACCCATTACATTATATTATATTACCGTTCAACAATATAATAAAAGTTAAATAAAAAAATGAACTCTTAAACAAATTTACTCTTCTTTTCAATGTGGGAAAATTCATTTTTTTTTATACTTAATAGTTTCTTTTACACTAAATTATAAAAGTTAAATAAAAAAATGAACTCTTAAACAAATTTACTCTTCTTTTCAATGTAGGAAAATTCATTTTTTTTAATACTTAATAGTTTCTTTTACACTAAATTATATCTAATTAAAAGTCAAAACAATACCATTACATTATATCACTGAACAACAATATAATAAAATTAAATAAAAAAATGAACTTTTAAACAAATTTACTCTTCTTTTCAATGTGGAAAAATTCATTTTTTTTGGTACTCAATAGTTTCTTTTACACTCAATTATATAAAAGTTTAGGAATATCAAAAATTTCCAACAAACATTCCACCTATCATTAAAAAGACTAATTGAATAAAATATATTTAAATGCTAATAGAAGTACAATAAAAAAATTGACAAAACAATCAAAATTCAACTATTAAAAAATAACAATATTTTATTAGAATAAAGTAAAGCGGGGTTTTGTTGATTTAACGACTCCATTCAAAACGCTCTTTCGTTGCGCAGAATAAAATGAAAGGATGCTCGGACCCATGGGCTCCTCGAGTTTAGTTTAGTGCCCTCGTCGAATTTGCAGTAAGTCGATCAAAAAGCATGCAACGAAGGCCCCTGCAAAAATATTTTACACGCGGCACTGAACGCCGAAAATCTTGAAATAGCTCAAAACGACAGCCTAAATCACTGAAGTAACTCAAAACACCCTCCACCAACACCCTGCTCCCGTTATGTCGAAAAATTTGCTTTCATTTAGTAGTACTGAGCTTCTGTGTAGGAGAATGGCTTACCTCCGAAGGTAGACGGGAGCAGGTTTCTTCCTTTCTATATTGCGAAGGCGCGAAAATCAGAGTACGCGCTGCCCTGCATGCATAGCGGAAAAGCAGAAGCTACTCGAACAGTGGGGCATGTAATAATGGGAACGGACAATCAGCCGCCTTCCAAACGGGCCAGAAAATCATTCAAGAGGTATGCATTCTATATTCTCCACAATCACCGTCTTTTTTCCTCTGGAAATATCCACTCTGCAACTTTCAGGGCATGCATTGAAGGTTTTAATGCGTTTTAAAACTGAAATATCTATTATATGAAAGAACTAGAGCGCAATTATTTTTACATTTGCCAATTGCCGCACTGTGTTGTTTTATTGGTCCAGGGGCGAAGATGATTATTTGCCGGGGAACATAGTCGAAATTGAGATGCATAACTTCATGACCTACGGCCACATAAAATCCAGGCCAGGGTCACGGCTCAACCTTGTAATTGGTCCGAACGGAACGGGGAAAAGCTCTCTAGTATGTGCAATTGCTATAGGTCTCGCCGGAGAACCCCAGGTTGACATTTCCTTCGTTTTGTGTGTATATATCATTTGCTATGGTATTTCTGTTAAGAATCCACGTGAACACTGGAAAATGAATACGATTTCTTTCTGAATACAAATGCTGGTTTTTGCCGCAGTTACTGGGCAGAGCATCGAATATTGGCGATTATGTGAAACGAGGAGAAGAGTCGGGATGGATAAAGATCTCCTTGCGCGGAAATTCTGTAGGAGAGACGATTACTATTACACGGAAAATTGACAGACAGAATAGGTCCGAATGGCAGATTAACGGTATGGGCGAGAAGCTTATGTTAGTTTGATTTATGGGCATTTTTCCTGGAGTTGGCATGATCTTGTCGATGAATTAGTCTATTTTGGAATTGTCATCAAGTTGTCAGTTTAGGAAGTTCTGTTTGCGATAAGGAGAGAAGCAAAGTAACATGACTTGGACTGGGCCAAAACTTGGCGATTCCGAAATAGAGAGTCAACTCGGTGCAAATGTCGGCCTTAAGTCAACTTATTCGAAAGATCAGGGAACATGAACTTAACAAAATCCAGGACCTTAGACGAAACTTTTGAATGCTTCCTTTCACCATTAACACTGCCCAATGGAGTTGATCTTTGGGTAATAAACATCAAAATGTAACATTTTCCACTCGTAGCCAAGCTAGAACTTAAAAGATCAGGATTTTGTCTCATTATGCGACATGAAAGTGATGATATTCAATTTTCATTTATTATTAGATCATTTTGTAATTCTGAGTAATCGGAAGGGGAGAATCCCTATGTGCTATTGTCGTATATAGTATTGTTTCAATACATTTGAACGTTAAAGCTTAACTCCTTCATACGTCTAATGTGTTCCATGCTAATTGTGAATCTTTAGGGCGGACGATACCAAAAAAGGATGTTTTAGACACTGTTCACAAGTTCAATATCCAAGTGGGCAATTTGACACAGGTATTGATATCTCAACCAACTGTTTTATGAGTGGAGCAATTTTTTTTTCGATCACACTCTGACAAGCTTTTGTCAATTCAAGTTTTGAAATGTCCTACTTTGCTGTCATCATTATTCTTTTATGTGAAATTTTTCATTAAATTCATGGTTATTTTTATTCTAGTTAGAATTTATGACCATGCCATGGGCTATAAGTTCTCATTTTATTGAGTTTCTAATCTTTGAAGGTTGTTTTGTGTTGTGGAACCATCCACCATTGCTCTAGTTAGATACACAAGCGAAATGTAGTTATATGTTCATGTCTGTATATTGCTTAACTACTTGGTTACTTTTTTCTAGCAGAAGCTTTGGTAATTTTGAAATAGTTAAAACAAGTAGTGGTAGATAACATTCCTTAATTGAAAATGAATCACAACATATCTATGGTACCAGGGCTATTTCTTTGTATTTTTCATTTTCGTTTATTTATAGCTGGAGGTTATATTTTTGTATTCACATATTGTTTAATTTTTATTAATTCTTCCTTGGAAAAAAGTGGTAAACCTTTTATTAGATATAAAATGTGTATATTCTGCAGATGCATTTTTCAGCATTTTCAGAAAAGTAAACTTACAATCCCTTTGGTATTGGAAGCATCCCTTCCTATCCACCTTCACATTGTTTTCTGAAAAACATTCTTTCATATTTACAGAAAAAAATTAGGCCTTTATTGTCTATCTAGTCTATACGAGCTTTAATGTCAAAAATGTTGACAGCCAATAGCATAGCCTGTGTATAAAATCTCAGTACTAATCCATCCTACAGCTATAGGGATTCCACTGTAATGTCAGAAAGGGTTGAAAGCCATTCCGTATAAAAGAATATTCCAGCAAAACTGTGTATGTAACAACATTGTCATGGTAAAAAAAAGAGAAACTCTGAAATGTCGTCAGGCCTGAAAGGAGTTTAACAAGATCATTGCTTGGCTGCCATTGGCGAGCCTGGCTAAAGAAATTCCTCAGGCAGGCCTAGCAAGCCTGTACCATTTTTAAAGGCTTCTAAAAGATTTTTTGAGCAAAACTGCATATGAAAACCTGAAGCAAATTAGAGGTATTTTCCAGCAGAAATGCAAATGTGTTAAAATTGGCAACTAGGGCCAAACTCCATGTGGGTCACCTCATTTATGGAAACTGATATTTTTCTTGGATTCCTCTCATCGAGAGGTGTAGGATTGATCTAACATTCATCCGATTCTGACATGTATTCATGGAAATATGAATTTATTTGTATTTTTTGACAATTTGTCAAGGTTGGCCAGCAAGTAAAATAGTGTTTTACACCCCCAGCTTATCTTCAACTTGACATATAAGAAGAGGAAAAATAAAAAGGGCTTCATGGGTTCCTTATCACACTTCCCGGCTGAAGACAAGCTCTGTGAGAAATCTGACTATCATGGATGGAAGATGTCTCTTGATCTGACATTGGAAGAGCAGGAAGTGTTGGACTACGTGAGTGGTAGAATTACGGAGCCTCCATCAAATGCACCGCTGCTACAAGGAACAAGTACATTAAGGGTGAAGTCAAAGTGAAGAAGATCATCCGAGACTCTATTGACAAGCGTCTGGTGGCCTACATTTCCAAATTGAACACCTCCAAGGAGATCTACGATAGACTGGTAAGCTTGTTTAAAGTTAGTGATGCAAATCGAGTTTTGTTCCTCAAAAATAAGTTGAAGGATATTAAGAAGGGCAAGGACGAGGATATTCAATCCTACTTCTTAAGGATCACTGAGATCAAGAATGATCTCCTATGAATTGGGAAGTCATTTCTGATAGGGAACTAACTATCACTACCCTTGGAGGGCTCCCATTCGAATGGTATGTATTTAGAACCACTATTCTCAACAATGATTGAATTCCAAGATTTGAAGAATTGATGGCAAGATGCATTCAAGAAGAGACAAGGATGGTGGAGCAAGAAATGCCTCAAGCAAAGGCAACCCCACTACTTTCTCCTCTCATGCCAAAAGGAGAAAATTTATATGGGTCTAAAGGTCATTTCAAAGGAAAGCCTGGATCAAAGGGTGGAAGGAAGGGAAGATGCTTCGCTTGCAATAAATTTGGCCACTATGCGAGGGAGTTTCCAAATAGAAAGGACACGTCACATGATGATGATCAAAATCACCCGAGGGGCAACTCCAACCACAATCAAAAGAATGGTAGGTTCAATGGCAAAGGAAAGAGGAATGCGGGAAATCAAGGAAGTGGTCAACCCTCCAAGAAAGCAAGGAACTCCAGGTATGAATCAAATTTTGTTAACAATAAGCAAGATGAATATTATCTGATATCGACCCTCTCCACTACCTCTTCTCCGGACTCGTTGGGCAATTGGCTTATTGATAGTGGTGCCTCAAGGCACTTCATTGGCTACAAGGAAGCTCTCTCTAATCTGATAGAGAAGGAGACAAACTTGGAGATTATTCTTGGAGACAATTCCACCTATCTCGTAAAGGGTGTAGGGAATGTTACTCTTCAATTAAATCAGGGTAACACAATTCATTTGCAAGAAGTCTTATATGTACCTGATCTCAAGAAAAATCTGGTGTTCATTTCGGCAATGGAAGATAAAGGCTACAAGGTGGCCTTCATTGATGGCAAGGTACGTGTATGGAAAATGAATTTTAAAGATGCTTTTACTCTTGGGCTTCGGGTTGACTCTTTATATCAAGTTGGAGGAAGTTTGTGTGAAAATTCTATCACTGCAGCAACTGATTTACTTTTGCTACTTATTTCATCATAAGTTATTCATGAAATTACTTCAACAAACATTAAAATATATACTGTTGCAGATATCACATCGTAATACAAAAACAAAAAATATCCACACATTGACACAGTTATTTTGGACTAATGTCCTCGGAAAAACCCAATGTGGGAAAACTAGTGCAGCAAGGGAGGATTTTATTATTCAACAATTTTCTTGTACAACAGGGTGCGAAACTGGCTTACCCACAGATAGACAAACTTCCAGCACTTTCCTAAACCCAACGTAGCCAAATTGAGCTCTGCTACAGCTTGAAACCCTCTGCGTCAGCCTACTGATGCTCTGTGCAGCCTCTGTGTAGATGACGCAGGCCCTTCTAACTCTGCACAGTCTCTACTGCCTCTGCGTGGCTTCCTCTGGCTCTACGTCTGCCTCTTTTGCACTGATCTCCCGTCTCTCTGTTCCGTACTTGCTGCCTCCTGACTGCTCTCCAGACCACTGGTTCAATTTCTCAGCAAACCCCGCTCCAGAAATTGAACTGACTGGTCTCCCTTAGTTTTTTTCTCCAAGTGTCCCTCAAGCCTCCTTTTATACTTTTTTTGTTGACATCTCAACGATTGAGATTAAGCCCCTAATCAACGACTAAGATTAGATCTGGCTTGATCCATGTCTTTTGGGCCATTCTAACACAGATTTATATTAATACACATTAATATTTTATTTCCCTAAGTTTAGACTTAGGGACTCCATTAAAAATATTAATTATTTTAATATCTCCCAATCTGTTTAGAATCTGCCCAAACCCTTTCTGGGTATTGGAGATCTTATGTGCCCCAATCTCTCCACCAAATTTCGTGGCTAGAGCACATTCAATGCTACCCCAAATCAACACTCTCTCTTAGCAAGGACTGTGCTCTAGCAATACTCCTCATTGAGTATTACTCTGATCATCCGACATCGATACCTGTGCTGATGCTAGGCCTCCCTGCCCAACATCCTCTGCATTGCTACATCCTGTACTGCTGCCCATGGTTCTGCTACTGCCACTGCGACATTTGTACTACAACTCGCTTTGCATCTGTACTGCTGCTGGTCCTTTCTCCCAGCATTGCATCCGCACTGCACCTTCCTCTGCATTTGTGTTGCTGTTGGTCCTTTCTCCCAACACTGCATTTGCACTGCAACTCCCTTTGCATCTGTGTCGCTGTTGGTCCTTTCTCCCAACACTGCATCTGCACTGCAACTCCCTCTTCATTCGTGCTACTAACACACTACTTTTGAAAGGGGTTCTTTACCATCCCCATCTTTTCTTGGAGTAGTCAAATTTTGACTTTCCAAGGGCCTTGGTGAGGATATCTGCCACTTCTTACCCTGTAGGAGTGTAGCTCAACTGTATAGCTCCACGTTGGACACAATCTCTGACAAAGTGACACCGGATATCAATATGCTCTGACCTATCATGAAATACTGGATTCTCAGAGAGTTTGATGTAACTCTGATTATCACACATGATCCTGGTTGCCTCCATATTTCTTTTGAATAGGTTTACCAGCAGTTTCCTAAGCCATATGGCCTTACACGAAGCTGTGCTTGCTGCCATATATTTTGCCTCAGACAAGCTTAGAGCCACGGACTTCTGTTTCCTATTGCACCAGGAGTTTATTCTTGATCCAATGTTGAAACAGTACCCAAAGGTCCTTTTTTGATCCACTAAACTTCCTGCCCAATCTGCATCAGTAAATCCACTCAACCTGATATCCTTCCCCGTGTTGTACAAGAGCACATAATTAACTGTTCCCTGTAAATACCTTAGAACGTGCTTGGCTGGTGCCCAGTGAACCCTCTTTGGTTCTACCATGAATTGACTGAGGGTGTTGACAGCGTAGCAAATATCTGGCCTGGTATTGACTAGATACATCAGGGACCCTATGAGCTGTCGGTATAGGGTGGGATCGACATCCTTGTCTTCTGATGCATCAATCTTCTTCCAGTTGGTGATCATTGGCATAGCCATAGGTCTATAGTCTCCCATCCCGAACCTTTTCAGAATTTCTGTAGCATACCTTCTTTGCCCAAGGAAGATTTCTCCTTTCTGTTGCCAAACTTCCAACCCTAGAAAATAGTGCATTCGTCCCAGATCCTTCATATCGAACTCTGTGGCTAGATTCTTCTTGCAGTCTTCAATGAGTCTAGATGATCCTGTCAGAAAGAGGTCATCCACATATAATACTAAGATAAGTGGCTCGCTCTCTACGACCAGATAGTAGAGATTCGGATCCGCGTCACTCTTGACAAACCCCATCTTCTGCAAGTAGCCATCTATTCGACCATACCACGCTCTTGGTGCTTGCTTCAGCCCATACAAGGCTTTTTTCAGTCTGCATACATGAGACTTCTTCTCATGAGTTTAAAGCCCTCTGGTTGTTCAATGTATACTTCTTTTTCTATTACCCCGTTCAGAAATGCCGTCTTGACATCCATCTGATGGATCTCCCATCCCATCTGGGTTGCAAGAGATATCATGGTCCTAATAGATGTATACCTGGCTACCGGGGCGAAGGTTTCCTCATAGTCAATCCCTTCCTTTTGAGCACACCCCTTAGCCACAAACCTGGCTTTGTATTTTTCAATACTGTTGTCCGCAACATATTTGATCTTGTAGATCCATCTTGAACCTACCACAGATCGGTCTTGAGGCCTTGACACCACCTCCCAGACATCGTTTACCATTATGGATTTATACTCCTCCACCATCGCATCTAGCTAGACCTAATGCTAAGCTGCCTCCTTGAAGCTGGCAGGCTCCCCATCTTGAGCTACTAACGCCTGATACCTGTTTGGTTGTTTTCGCTCCCTTTTACTGTTCCTTGGCTCTCCGATGAAGTTCTTTGCATCACGTAGAATCTGATGCAGTTCCCTGCTGGTTCTTCCTTTGCCAACAGGTGCTTCTGTTTGCTCCTCTTCCTCATCCTGAGAATCTTCTTGATCTGAGGAAGGATTCTTCACTTCCGTTGGCTGAAGAGGCATGACCACCGGATCCTCTTTCGATTGCTCCTTGGAAGGCATTTCGCAAGATCTTTTGAAAGCTCTGTCCTCTGTGAACTTTACATCTCGTCGTACTACTACCTTCCTGCTCCCTGGAAGATAGATCCTGTATGCCTTAGCGTTCTCGCTATATCTTGCTAGACACCCCTTTTCTGCAGTTTGATCCAGCTTCTTCCTCTTTTCTTCGAGTATGCGACAATACGCCAAACTCCCAAATATCCTGAAATGAGTGACTTCAGGTGTCTTCCTAGTGAAGACTTTCTCGGGAGTAATCTTGCCCAATGCCCGATGAGGAGTCTTGTTCTGAACGTAGACAGCTGTGTTGCATGTTTCTGCCCACAGGAATTTTGGCATTTCCTGATCATACAACATGGCTCTAGCTGCTTCTACAATAGTCCTGTTTTTCCTTTCTGCCACCCCATTCTGCTCTGGATTGAAGGGAGCTGTCCACTCTCTTCTGATGCCCTCCTTAGCCAAAAATCAGTGAAGTCCTTATCGACATATTCTCCACCATTATCTGAGCGCAAGACTTTTATTTTCTTACCTGTCAGATTCTCCACTATAGCCTTGAACTCCTTGAATCGATAGAAAACCTCATCCTTGGTTTTCAAAAAATAGATCCAAGTTTCCTTCGAGTGGTCATCAATGAAAGTAAGGAAATACTCGGCATTGCTGAGAGCTTTGACGGACATAAGTTCGCAAATATTTGAGTGTATCAATCCTAGTACACTCTTGGCCCTGTGGTTGCTCCTAGGAAATGCCGCCTTGGCATACTTTCCTAGAGCGCATCCCCTGCATACATCATCTCGTTCTGTACTCAGATTCGGAACTCCTGTTACAGTGCTCCTGAGAATTCTCAGAGCTCCATGGTGCAAGTGACCCATCCTTCTGTGCCATAGTTCGTTCAAGTCTTTGTCCCCATGATTGCCTATTAGTGCCATTGGAATTCTCGTTGTAATCTGTACTACCGATTACTTTTGATCCTGATTTGCACTTTCTTTTTCCAGCTCGGGTGTTTGACGTATACCTTTTCCTTGATGAAGTAGATGTCATAGCCCTTGCCTTGTAGTTGTGACACGGAAAGTAAGTTCATCCCCAATCCTGGCACATGCAGCACATTTGTGGCACGAAACCGCTCTCTCGATTTTGTCTGAAAAACTATGGTACCATTTCCTACTGGAGTACACTTTGCCTTGTTCCTCATGGTGATTTGAAAGTTCATCTTCTCTTCTCGATATTCTGAGAAACACTCTTTGATTCCTGTCATATGCCATGAGGCTCCACTGTCTATATACCATACTTCTGATGATGCAGCACTAGTCATGCACGCCACTTCTTCTTCCAACCTGGAAGCCAACATAGAGAAATCGAAATTTCTCTCTCTTGTGCAATCCTCTGAAAATCTGCGTGAATCCCCTGAGGTGGATGCTTCTGCATCGTGGTCTCGACCCATAACTGATTTTCCCTTTCTGACTCTGATTACTTGCTCTAATACCATGTGAAAATTCTATCATTGCAACCACTGATTTACTTTTCCTACTTATTTCATCATAAGTTATTCATGAAATTACTTCAACAAGCATTAAAATAAATGCTGCAGATATCACATTGTAATAAAGAAACAAAAAATATGCACACATTGACACATTTATTTTGGACTAATGTTCCTGGAAAAACCCAATGTGGGAAAACTGGTGCAACAAGGGAGGATTTTATTATTCAACAATTTTCTTGTACAACAAGGTGCCAAACTAGCTTACCCACATATAGACAAACTTCTAGCACTTTCCTAAACCTAGCGTAGGCCCTACTGAGCTCTGCTATAGCTTGAAATCCTCTGTGTCAACCTACTGAGGCTCTGCGCAGCCTCTCTGGGCTTCTGCGTCACTCCTGCAGCCTCTGCGTGGATGACGCAAGCCCTTCTGGCTCTGCGCAGTCTCTGCTGCCTCTGCATGGTTTCCTCTGGCTTTGCATCTACCTCTTCTACGCTGATCTCCCGTCTCTCTGTTCCGTACTTGCTGCCTCCTGACTGCTTTCCAGACCACTGGTTCAATTTCTCAGCAAACCCCGCTCCAGAAATTGAACTGACTGGTCTCCCTCGGTTTTTTTTTCTCCAAGTGACCCTCAAGCCTCCTCTTACATTTTTTCTGTTGACATCTCAACGCCCGAGATTAAGTCCCTAATCAACGGCTAAGATTAGATCTGGCTTGATCCATGTTTTTTGGACCATTCTAACACAGATTCATATTAATACACATTAATATTTTATTTCCCTAAGTTTAGACTTAGGGACTCCATTAAAAATATTAATTATTTTAATATCCCCTGATCTGTTTAGAATCTGCCTAAACCCTTTCTGGGTATCAGAGATCTCATGTGCCCCAACCTCTCCACCAAATTTCGTGGCTAGAGCACATCTGATGCTACCCCAAATCAACAGTATGTTGGGAGTCATGTCTTGCGACACATCTTTACAGTTTGAACTATGGCACTGAAGGTTTGCCCACCTTCATTATAAGGCTCTACCCGATGTGAGACAGATGGTGATAGGGATGCTCGAGTTCAAAATAGAGCATGAAGGTGTATGTCCGAGATGTGTCGAATGAAAGCTCAAAAGGGAACCATTCCCCTCAAGCCATAGCAAGACCTCCGACATTTTGCAGTTGGTTCACTTCGACATATCTGGTATGATGCCTGTGAACTCTTTGGGAGGATATCTATATTATCTCACTTTCACATATGATTATTCTCGCAAGACTTGGATATACTTCCTGAAAAAGAAGGATGAAGTGTTCTCCTGGTTCCGTCACTTCAAAGCTTTGATCAAGAATCAAACCGAGAAGAAGATCAAGGTTTTAAGGACTGATAATGGGACTAAGGATGAATCCAACGAGTTTCATGACTTTTGCAAAGAAGCTGGCATTAAGAGGGAGACCACAACACCATACACTCCCGAGCAAAATGGTGTGGTGGAAAGGAAGAATCGTACAATTATGGAAGCCATCCGTGCCATGCTCCATGATCAAATGCTTCCGAAGTTTCTATGGGCCGAAGCTACGAATACCGCCGTATATGTTCAAAACTGATGCCCTCATCAAGCATTGGATTCCAAGAAACCTGAAGAAACGTTCACTGGCAAGAAATTTGATGTCTCTCATTTTAGGATTTTTGGAAGTCCTGTATATTTTCATGCGCTAAAAGAGAAAAGAAGCAAATTAGGTGCATCTAGAAAGAAGGGAATCTTTGTGGGCTATAGTGAAAATTCTAAGGGCTATAGAATCTATGTGGCCGGTCAAAGGGAAGTGGAGATAAGTCATGATGTCGCCTTTGATGAAGATATGACTCTTATCAAGGTTGACAATCTTCCTATTCTAAGGAAAGATAAAGAAGCTGACACCAGGAAGTCGGATGAGAAGGAATATGAGACGATGCCCGATGTGGAAGAACCTATGGATCCTATTGATCCCCCTCCGCAAGAGCCTTCTTCTTCTAGGACGAGGCCCTCATGGCTTAGGGGGACTCTTGAAGATGCCGAGAGACATATTGCACCCAGAGGAACTTTCCGTGAAAGTAAGAAGCCGACCAGGTATCAGGGATACTTGACTATTATGAGCACCATCATTCAAAATGAGCCTTCATCGTTCGAAGAAGCCGTGCAACATCAAGTATGGAAGGATGCTATGAATGAAGAATACAAGTCCATCGTGAAGAATGATATGTGGGATGTGGTTCCTAGACCCTAGGAAAAAACAGTTGTCACCTTGAAATGGCTTTACAAAATCAAGCATGGAGCTGATGGGAGTGCTAAAAAGTGCAAGGCTCGCTTTGTTGCTCGAGGCTTCTCTCAAAAGGAAGGTGTGGATTATGATGAGATATTTGCACCTGTTGCCCGATACACCACCATCTGCTCGATCATAGCCCTTGCCGCTTCGCAAGGATGGAACCTACATCAGATGGATGTCAAGATCGCGTTCTTGCATGGTTCGATTAAAGAAGAAGTCTATGTGGAACAACTCGAGAGGTTTGAGATTCATAATCGAGAATCTCATGTATGCAGGTTGAAGAAAGTCCTTTATGGGCTGAAGGAAGCAGCCCGAGCTTGGTATGAGAGGATCGATAGCTACCTGATGAAGTTGGGATTCACTAGGAGTGAAGCGGATCCGAACCTTTACTTTAAGGTTGAAGATGATAAGCCTCTCATACTGGTGTTGTATGTTGACGACCTCTTTTTGACAGGTGCAGAACCTCTCATTCACAAATATTGAGGGAGTTGGCTTCCAAATTTGAGATGAAGGACCTAGGATTGATGCACTATTTCCGAGGGCTGGAGGTTTGGCAAAAGCCAGGAGAAATTTTCCTATCTCAAGGAAAATACGTGGTGAAGATATTGGAGAGATTTGGTATGGTGGACTTCAAGCCCGTGACTACCCCGATGGAGCTTAACTTCAAGAAGTTAAGTGGTAGTGCTGCCAGACCTGTTTTGGGAAATGCTTTTGAGTATCGTCAACTCATAGCAGCATTGATGTTCTTGGTGAACTCCCGTCCGGATATATGTTCTGCAGTCAACACGGTGAGCCATTATATGGTTGAGCCTCATCACTCACATTGGATTGGTGCCAAGAATCTTTTGAGATATCTTCGGGGCACAATCACTCATGGGTTGAGATACACTGTTGGAGATGTGAGGTTACATGGATATTCCGCGCTGATTGGGCAGGCAGTGTGGTGGATCGAAAGAGCACTTCCGCGTGCTGTTTCTCTTTGGGTTCCGCTTCGATATCTTAGATGAGCAGGAAGCAGAAGTCGGTGGCTTTGAGCAACACTGAGGTAGAGTACATTGCTGCGAGTATGGCCTCCTGTGAGGCTGACTGGTTGAGGAAACTCTTCAGTGAGCTGTTTGGACATACGCTGGATACTATTGTGATCCTTTGCAACAACCCGAGTGGGATTCATTTATTTGAGAATCTTGTATTTCATGATCGCTCCAAACACATCTATATCAGGTACCACTTTATCTGGGATATGGTACAACGAGGAGCAATAAGGCTCCATCATATTGGGACAGATGAGTAGGTCGTTGACTTTCTGACGAAGCCCCTAGGAAAGGTCAAATTCTTGACTTTCCGAGAACGAATAGGAATTGTTGAGAGACCCTCTTATGAGGGTCCTGTATGATGCATACATTGAGCTTTGGGAGCTCCGGGGGGCTTGGGGTACTTCTTGGAGTGACGAGTGTCCATAGGGTAACTCACCCTCCCCTAGTGGTGCACTATGTACAGGGTGAATGGTTCATCCTTCCCCTGTGATACCTCGTGGCAACATGTAGGCAGGATGAGTGGTTCATTCTTCTTCTGCCGAGACATCCTATCCATGCAGTCTGGTACTCATGAGAAGTACCTCTCATCTGGCCAATGAGTAGGGAAATGAGGATAGGGACCATAGTGTAGTATCGATGGACGCATTGTGTATCTACTGTACTCCCTATGCTAGGATGACATTTAATTGGGATCAATTGGAACTGACTTTGGGTCAGTAAGAGTGACATAACTCACTCTCATTTGGAACCGACTTCGGGTCAGTAAGAGTTGTATGAGACACTCTCTTTATTTGAAATTGATTTCGGATCAGTAAGAGTGGTATGACACACTCTCTTCATTGGGATTGACTTCGGGTCAGTAGAGGATGGTATGATACATTCTCGATCATTTCTTCTTTATATTTCAGTAGAGCAAAATAGAGCAGTGTAGGGCAGTTCATTTGATGGTAGAGATAGTACCGACAGACAAATGGATTAGCAGATGGAGTTCTCCCTAGTTGAGAAGGAGTGTTAAAATTGGCAACTAGGGCCAAACTCTATGTGGGTCACCTCATTTATGGCAACTGATATTTTTCTTGGATTCCTCTCATCGAGGGGTGTAGGATTGATCTAACGATCATCCGATTCCGACATGTATTCATGGAGATATGAATTTATTTATATTTCTTAACAATTTGTCAAGTTAAGCCAACAAGTAAAATAGTGTTTTACACCCCCAGCTTATCGTCAACGTGAGATATAAGAAGAGGAGACTTTGAGACATTATGACACTCATTTCACCATCTCGTTCCTCTCTCTCCTAGTCTCTTGGGTATGCGTAGGAGGAGGAAGACACTCACAAGTGGGAGAAGGAAGGATGCAGGTCTGTTTTAGGGCAGCGTTGACCTAGGGCTGACCGTGGAGCAACAGGGCTATATTATGCATGCGTTGACTAGCGAAGAGGAGGTTTGACTGCGTTATTGGGTTGGGCAACCTCTCCTAGGCTAGCCGCATTGCTGGGCAAGCAAACACTGGCCTATTTGACCAGCGTTGACTGGTTAGGGCTGACCGCAGAGTTGCAGTTACATTGACTGCTGTTTGACCATATTTTGTGGACTGTTTTGGGCTGCTTACTATTGCTGTTGGAGGCCGAGTTCTCCTAGGTTGACTTGAGGTCATTTGGGAGCTGTTTGACCAGCTTTGACCTTGCTGATTAGGATTGTATTGCTGCTGTTGTAAAATCACAGATTTGTGATATTGTACTATCTCTCTCTCTCTGTTGAATTATTGAAGAATATAGAAGAATTGATCAAAGGGTTTCCCTGCATTGGGGTTTGTCCCTGGCTGGTGCCACATCTTGTGTCTCTTGTCTTGGCTTGTCTTATGTTGTTTACATTTATGTTCTATCTGCATTTTACTATCATGTTGATGTGATTGCAATACTGGAAATTGATATTGGGCTAATAAGAAGATTTGAAGTAAATTGCTCTTAAGCATAGAACATACCATAATTTAACAAAATGAAACTCAGGTTTCATTCGACAACCACTATCAAAAAGGTTGACTCTGTCATCTAAAGACTAAAACAAAGCTCAAACTTTGTTTTGAGGAGCTTTCCTCCCAAAATTTAAATAAACAAAACTGCCTATAAAGCTCGATGAAGAAACCATATTATTTTCCTTTTCATAATTCATTTCGATTTTTCCTAGATTAGATTCCACCCTGTGTGGTTGAACTTTTTTAATAGAAGGTCCTGTAGGTGACACTTCACCATGTTGTTGATCAATTGCAAACTTTTTTAGATTTATCACTCATAAATAAGCTATGTTGGAATCCTGGGTAGACCTTAGCTAGGTATCTTGATTCTTAACCCTTTCCAATTCATAATACCTTAGATCTCACACATGGATGCTATCTTCAAACTTTTGGTAACAGACTTTATAAATTGCAAAGTTGTGACAATCTTCAGAATTATTGTAGGTATATCAAAGAATTAGGTCAAACTGTCATGCTTGCTTATTCGCTTCATAGAAACGGGCTTCCATCCATTCATACTGTCTGCCCTTGTATAAGAACAAGGATTCACAATAACGTATAGCTAGCATTCCAAGTCAATAATGGCGACTTTATTGTTCTTATACCCCTGAAGAAAAAACATACATTTCAAGGCCATGATCCCCCCCTTCCATTGAATCATATCAAGTTGATTGTCCAAGGCTGACCATCAAAGGTAACCATCTATTGTGTATTTTGAGTGAGCTTTGCATGCTGGTTTGTATTTTTTGTAGTTATCATTCATATATCAGACGTAGCATTTTGTTTCAATTAACTTCTAATCTTAATCATGCTTAGTGTTTCTAGGCACTGGTCTCTTAGGCTTTGTTGGTGTAAATGTGTGTAGATTGGCATACCCTTAGTGGCATTGTAAGAGTTGGCTTAAAGTGAGAGGAGATTGCGCCGAGGTGGCAGTGTTGCATCTCTTGTGTGCTTACTGCTTAGGGCCTTGTTTGAACCTTGCAGAGGTTGCTAATCTGGGCAGTAACATGGTCCATGGATCCACACTCTTAGCACATATGTTGAGGTCATCACATCCTTTAGGAGGTTGTTATAACAACTAGTGAATCTATATTGCACATTCACTTATGGGATCCACTTGTTGAGGAGGTTGTGTAGTTGGTCTGAGGAGCATTCTATCTTATCTTGCTATACTTGGCATCATTTCATCATCTTGAGGAGGATTAGTTCTCCATCTTGTTGAGAAATCCCGTGACATGGTCTTATAGGCAATTTTATTGATCATAATTTCGAAGGTGAGTCTCTTGAAGAATGCTGTAAAGGAGAAAGAGACACATGGCAACTAGGAGTCCCCTAGCCCTAAGTAATGTCCCACCTTGAGGAGTGTTCCCATTAATTAGGAACTTATCATTATTTTATTTGGAGTGTTTATCTAGTAGCTATCTTGAAGATACCACCAAGGAGAATGAAGACAAGTGGCATAACAAACCATAATACTTGGTCAAAGAAGCATTACTCAAGGGAACACCTTGCATGAGAGATTGACACATGGCATCAAAGTCTTGCTCATGCATTCTTTATGTATATTTTATTACTTTGAGGAGTGCCTAGCTTAGGGGAGATTCCATGATGTTTATGTCATTTGGTGATTATCCTATCGAGTACTCCTATTGGGGTTTAGTTAATAGGTTGTTCCCTTTACCTTGGTCGTCCTACTCTTGGGTGATTATCCCTTCTGTGCTACCCACTGGGGTTGCTAAATGAACCATGCTGCTAATCATTAGTGCTACTAAATGAACCAATCTAGTAGTTCTAATTGATTTGATGCTTGCATTTGAGAGTAGCCCTTCGTTGTGTCTCTTGGTTTAATTAATAAGAAATATGATGCATGTATATTCTTGGCTAAATATATATACAAGTGCCATATCAAATGAAATGTGTTTATGCCTAGTACCATATCAATAAATTTCTAGGCAGTTATCAGGATCCCTTTAACCCAATATCAAGCATATGTATATGTGTTGTGAAAAGAGATCATTTACCAACATTCATATTTAAATGGAAGTTTAATCCAGTGATCAAACGGTGTTTACTACCATGAATCATTAATAGAAAATGCTCAGGTTAGAACATTTTGCAAATATGCTTGAATGAGATATGCAATGCAAACTCATCAATCTACAGAAATTGCTAAGTGCTATTGTTAAAGTTGGTTTTAAGATTTGATTTCCGAAGGTGAATATTAATATGGTTTAGTGTCTTATTACTATGAAATTCAAGTTCTTAAACCACAAAGAGCGAAATTCAAAAATAAAATGTTGTATGCGTCATGTTCAATGTGTGATGTATTTCAGAATGCGCAAATTCAAGAAAATTTGACGGTGAATCGAGCAGTAAATTTGGACTTCTTGGAACATCAATTTTTATTTTTTAATCTAATCTATAAATAAATATAATCTAAATTTAATACTACCTAGAAAAAACTATTAAATATTTAACTAAAAGAAACTTTAAAAAAATTGTTAATTGCTGATTAAATTAACTAAGTTAAATAAACGAAAAGAATGTAGAAATTTCTGTTTTCCCACCCCGGTTTTCAGTTTCACCTTATTTCTCCCATATAGTTAAATGCCCATTCCCATATCCATACATTTAACACTGAAAAAATAATTTTTGCTGAAAACACAAATTCTGGAAATTTTACAGAATGCTGGAAAATGCAGAAATAAAATTCAGCAGTTACAAACAGCCATTAAAACACATTTAAACACAGATTTTTGGTCAAGGTGACCCTGGAAAAACCCCCTACAACTCTTGGGGAAAACCAGTTCGAGAGCTCTTCTTTATTTCTGAAAATTGCCTTTTTACAGTGAGAAATATTCAACAAAAAATCAGCAAGCAAATTTACAACTTATCTCTTTTCCCGTGCCTCACAGCAATCTGGAAATTACAGCAAACAGGACAGCAATAAATGCTGTACGGCCTCCTCGACTTTCGTGCCCACTTTCAGCATTAAATGCTGCTGTACGACCAACATTAAATGCGTTGTACGAACTACAATAAATGCGCTGTACGACCTGCAATAAATGCACTGTACGGCCCTCGTTTTGCGTGCAGAAAAACTAGCAAACTGCTCCTCGATTTTTGTGCAAACCACTCCTCGAAAATCGTGCCAAAATTTTCCTTTCACTGTGTGCTGAATCAGCTGTACAAATCTTCTCAACTGCTGCCTTGGAATGTGTGCCAAGCTGCTGTCTCCTTCTCCTCCCTGCTAAGAAATCTCTCTTGCTCTCTTGTTCTCCTTCTCCTAATCTACTCATGAAAGAATGAATGACCTTTTCCTCCTTTAATCTAACCCTAAGTGACTTTTGGGTGATCCCTAAATCCAATGGCTGAAATAGATTGAGATCTATGGCTGAGATTAAATGCTCATTTAAATCTCACTTTCTATTTTTTAATTCACCCCACTTTAATAAAGACACACTTAGTCATTTATTTCCAAAGTCATTTTTCCTTTTTAATTTTTCATTGACTTTATAAAAGTCATTTTAAAATTAGACTTTAGTAACTTTATCACTTAAAGTCACTTTTAAATTAGATTTAACTTTATAAAAAATTATAAAGTCACTTTAGGAGAAAAATTAAATTCTTTTGGACACTTTTCCCTAGGCAAAAGATCAAAGCCTTAGGGAACCACCTGTCCTCTGGTACCAAATTTCAACACTCCCTCTTATCGAGAAAGGTGTTCCTCACCACACCCATCTTGTTCCTGAAGTAGTCATGCTTGCCCCGTGGTAAGGCTTAGGTAAGAATATCTGCAACCTGCTCATCAGTGGGAATATACTCAAGCTTCACAACACCCTTCTGAACATAGTCTTTGATGAAATGATATTTGATCCCGATATGCTTTGACCTGTCATGAAATACTGGATTCTCTGTGAGTTTAATGCAACTCTGATTATCACAGTAATCACTGAAGGTCTCAACGGCTGACCAGATAAACCAAACAACATCTTGCGAAGCCAGATGGCCTCACAACTAGCTAGACTGGCTGCCATATACTCTGCTTCCGTTGAACTCAATGCTACTGACTGCTGCTTCCGGCTGAACCATGACACTACTGCTGAACCCAACCCAAAACAGCACCCTGAAGTGCTCTTCCTATTAGAAGCACAACCTGCCCAATCAGAATCAGTGTATCCTGCCAATCTCACTCCATCCCCCTGCCTGTAGTCCAGACCATAATCCACTGTCTCCTGCAAGTACCGCAAAATGTGTTTTGCAGCCACCCAGTGAACCTTCCTAGGCTCACACATAAACTGACTCATCGTGTTGACTGCAAAACAAATATCTGGTCTAGTGTTGACCAAATACATCAAGGAACCAATCAGCTGCCTGTACAATGTGGGATCCACCAACTCGGAATCCGAAGCATGAAGCTTCTTCCAGTTGGTAATCATCGGTGTCGTCATGTGTCTACAATTCTCCATGTGGAATCTGCCAAGGATGTCCACAATATACTTCCCCTGCCCCAGGAAGAAATGCCCCTCCTCCTGCCACACCTCCAAACCCAAAAAGTAATGCATCAAGCCGATGTCCTTCATCTCAAACTCCGTCGCAAGATCTCTCGTGCAGTGCTCTATGAGTCTCTCTGCACCTGTAATGACCAAGTCATCCACATACAACACCAGAATGAGAGGCTCCTCACCTATCACAATAAAGGTTCGGATCTGCCTCACTCTTTGTGAAACCCAACCCCTGCAAGTATGTATCTATCCTGGAGTACCAAGCTCTGGGAGCTTGCTTCAGGCCATAAAGGGCCTTCTTCAGTCTGCACACATGGGACTCCTTCCCATGCACCTCAAAGCCCTGTGGCTGCTCAATGTACACCTCCTCCTGTATGAAGCCATTGAGAAATGCAGTCTTCACATCCATCTGGTGGATCTTCCAACCCATCTCTGCTGCTATCGATATAATGGAGCGGATCGAAGTATATCGAGCCACGGAGCGAAGGTCTCCTCATAATCAACTCCTCTACCTGGGAGAACCCTCTAGCCACAAACCTCGCTTTGAATTTCTCAATGCTGCCATCTGCAGCATGCTTTACCTTGTAAAGCCATCTGGAAGTAACCACGGATTTGCCCTCAGGCCTCGGCACCACCTCCCAAACATCATTCTTCATGATAGAAGAATACTCCTCCTGCATGGCCTCTCTCCAGACCTGCGGCTGGCTGCCCTCCTCATAGCTAGAAGGCTCAGAGTCAAGGATGCTGGTAACCATTGCCATATAGCTACAAAACCTCTCAGGTGGTCTACTCTCTTTGACCGGCCTCTTCGGCTCAGCAACAGATGTGGCATCTTTCAAGGTGTCCTGAAGCCACTTGGGCTTCCTCTTCCCTGAGTGCACTTCTCCCATAGGAGAATGAAACTCCTCCTCCCAATCATCATCAGGAGCCTGAACTCCTGACTGTCTGTCTGCTGTCCTCCTGCCTGACCCTGAACCTGTGGAAGCTGAGGTACCGTGTGAACTGTCCATCAGTGGACTCCCTAGTGAACTGCTCTGCATGTTGCCTGGAGCACCAACCCTCTGGCTCGGTGAGCCACTGCTCACTGACGGACCTGATATCCTCATAGATGTACTTCCAGATCCTCCTGATCCCTGCCCACTGGATCCCTGCGACTGACTCAACTGCTGCTGAGGGTCTGGCTGATCCAGATACTCTAACTCCCGTGATCTCCTAAAGGCCTTGTCCTCCTCGAACTTCACATGCCGCCTAACAACAACTCTCCTCTGTGCAGGAATGTAAATCCGAAAGGCCTTTGAGGTCTCACTGTAGCCCACAAAGATACCCTTCTCTGCGGTGGGCTCTAGTTTGGTCCTCTTCTCCTTGGGTATGTAGGAGTATGTAATGCATCCAAAGATACGAAGATGACCAATATCAGGCTTCTTCCTAGAAAAAGCCTCCTCGGAGTCATGTGCCCCAAGGCACAATGCGGACTCCTGTTTTGCAAATAAACAGCTGTGTTGCAGGCCTCTGCCCACAAGAACAATGGCAACCCCTGATCATGTAACATGGCTTTGGCAGCCCCTACGATGGATCTGTTCTTCCTCTCCGCAACCCCGTTCTGCTGGGGGTTGTAAGGAACAGTGAACTCCCTCATAATGCCTGCCTCCGCACAATAGTCAACAAACTCTCCAAGGATGTACTCTCCCCCATTGTCCGACCTCAGGGACTTGATCTTCCAACCTGTCTGTGTCTCCACAAGAGCTCTAAACTCCTGAAGCCGCTTGAAGACCTCACTCTTGGTCTTCAAGAAATAAATCCAGGTCCTCCTGGAGTGATCATCAATGAATAAAACATAGTACTCATATCCACTCAAGGAAACATGAGACATCCGACCGCTCACATCAGAATGAATCAAATCAAGTATCCCAGTCGCTCTGCTGTCACTGCTGGGAAAAGGGGATTTGGCAAACTTGCCCATCGCACATCCTCTGCAAGTATCAAAGTGATCAGTACTGAAATTTGGCACACCTATAGTGATCTCCCGCAAGGTCCTCAAGGCTCCATGATACATATGTCCCATCCTGCGGTGCCAAATCTCACACAGCTCAGAACTGCTAGCTCTGCTGTCGGTACTACTGCTCAATGCCAAAAGGGACTGGAATGCAAACTTGTACACCTTTGCATGGCGTACACCTATCACTCTAGCTGAATCAGCTGGAGTGCCCCTGGGATACATCAACACCTATCCTCCCGTAAACAGTACCTCATATCCTCTGTCCTCCAAAGCTGAGACGGATATGAGGTTCTTTCTCATCCCTGGCACATAAAGAACATCTGACACCTTCAAGGGAGGTTTGGACTCCCTCTGAAATGTCAGAGTCCCCACACCGGCTGCTCTAACAACTCTATCATCACGGAGTACTACCTCTATATCAGTACCACTCTCTGAGAAGTACTCCCGGACTCCTGTCATGTGACGTGAAGCCCCACTGTCCACATCCCAGATACCTAAAGATGCTCCGCTAATCGAGGGAAAAGCATGCTCCCTCTGAACCTGTGTGGCAGGTGATCCTGCACTAGAGGACTCATATGCAGTGAACCCAAACTCCCGGTCAAAACGAACTACAAAGTCCTCAACCTCTGCTGAAGCTGCCACGTTTTGGTTCTTCCCCTTCTTCTTTTTCTTCTCCGGACACACAACTGCATAGTGTCCTATCTTTTGACAATTCCAACACTTCACCTTGGAATAGTCCTTCTGTGTGTCACCCTGTTTACCTTTACCTTTGCCTTTGCCCCCACCATTGCTTGTGGAAGCCTGCTTCTTCCCTTTGCCTTTCTTGCCTCCTGCCGACAGTGCTACATCCTCATCTTGCTCAACTGGCTTGGCTGCCCCAAGTTGACCTTTCTTGATCTCTGTCTGAATGCAATCATCCCAAAACCTCTCCCATGTGGGAAGGGTCTCACGTGCACAAACCCCATAAGCAAAGTTCATCCATGAATGGGGGAGGCCATTCACTGCTATCCGCACCAACTCAGTGGGTTGAATGGCCTCTCTAATTGCTGCCAACTCATCTCTCACATTAGTAATCTTTGTGAGATATCCAGTTGCACTATCATTACCCATCTTAATGTTCTTCAGCTTTTCCTTCAGAACCATTTTCCGGTTCTCATTGGTACTCTAGTAGAGATTGGACAATGCTGTCCACATCTCATGGGCATTTCTCTTTCTTCTCACATGAGGAATGCAATGGTCTTTGACTCCGTCTAGAATCAGCCTCTTACCCTTGTTGTTCTTTTTATTATACTCAGCCAACTGAGTAGCATCAATAGGCACAACAACAGGGTTCTGTGTGGTATGCACCATGATATCCCAGACTTCTGCCTCCTCAAAGATACTCTGCATTCTCTCCTTCCAAACGTTGTAATTTGTATGCCCATCCAGCCTATCCTCCACCCTCAATCCCAATGACATCCTGCTGTCCTAAAACTGAAAAAATGACACTGCTGTAGTAAAGATAAAACTGCTGTTTGTGAAAAATCAGCTTGCTGGAATTTTCTGAGTGAAAAATCAGCAGCTGTAATTTTTCCTCCTTGCTGTCCCAAACTGCACTTCAGCACTCAAGCTCTGATACCATGTAGAAATTTCTGTTTTCCCACCCCGGTTTTCAGTTTCACCTTATTTCTCCCATATAGTTAAATGCCCATTCCCATATCCATACATTTAACACTGAAAAAATAAATTTTTGCTGAAAACACAAATTCTGGAAATTTTACAGAATGTTGGAAAATGTAGAAATAAAATTCAGCAGTTATAAACAGCCATTAAAACACATTTAAACACAGAGATTTTTGGTCAAGGTGACCCTGGAAAAACCCCCTACAACTCTTGGGGAAAACCAGTTCGAGAGCTCTTATTTATTTTTGAAAATTGCCTTTTTACAGTGAGAAATATTCAGCAAAAAATCAGCAAACAAATTTACAACTTATCTCTTTTCCCGTGCCTCACAGCAATCTGGAAATTATAGCAAACATGACAGCAATAAATGCTGTACGGCCTCCTCGACTTTCGTGCCCACTTTCAACATCAAATGCTGCTGTACGGCCAACATTAAATGCGCTGTACGGACTGCAATAAATGCGCTGTACGACCTGCAATAAATGCGTTGTACGGCCCTTATTTTGCGTGCAGAAAAACCAGCAAACTGCTCCTTGATTTTTGTGCAAACAACTCCTCGAAAATCGTGCCAAAATCTGCCTTTCACTGTGTGCTGAATCAGCTGTACAAATCTGCTCAACTGCAGCCTTGGAATGTGTGCCAAGCTGCTGTCTCCTTCTCCTCCCTGCTCAGAAATCTCTCTTGCTCTCCTTCTCCCAATCTGCTCATGAAAAAATGAATGACCTTTTCCTCATTTTCTTCCTTTAATCTAACCCTAAGTGACTTTTGGGTGATCCCTAAATCCAATGGCTGAAATAGATTGAGATCTATGGCTGAGATTAAATGCTTATTTAAATCTCACTTTCTATATTTTAATTCACTCCACTTTAATACAGACCCACTTAGTCATTTATTTCCAAAGTCACTTTTCCTTTCTAATTTTTCATTGACTTTATAAAAGTCACTTTAAAATTAAACTTTAGTAACTTTATCACTTAAAGTCACTTTTAAATTAGATTTAACTTTATAAAAAATTATAAAGTCACTTTAGGAGAAAAATTAAATTCTTGGACACTTTTCTTTTCCCTAGGCCAAAGATCAAAGCCTTAGGGAACCACCTGTCCTCTGGTACCAAATTTCAACAAAGAAAAATAATTTAAACCTATGATTATATGAAGGAACTAATTCTAATATCTAAAGAAACCATATCAAGTATCTAAAAAAAATAAAATAACCTTAGGAGAGATCTAAATGATTGTGGAATAAAGCTAATTTTCGTTGTTGTTTAAATCTAATTCTAAACTAAAATAAAAAGGAAAATGTAAAATTAGAAAAAATCTAACGTTTCCTAAATCCTTAAAAAAATAAAAAAATTATTTACTTAGGTAACACAACCAAATTAACAAAAATAATGAGACAGAAAATCTAAATATAAATCTACAATTAAATCCTATTTGTACCTAAATAACCAAAATGAAGCAAAATTTGGAGATATTTGATGAAGAGCTCCTGTTGAGACTGCCGTTCTTACTCTCGCGATTCGCTTCCTCAGAATAATGATGATGCAAATTTCTTTCACTCAAACATATAGAAGAGATTGACAACCTGAAATAACATAGAAAAACTACCTCTCAAGGGGGTTTAAATCCCAACTAGTTACTTTTAAAAACCATATCAGAGTTACGACGTTTGCATATAAAGAACCTAAAATATCAAGATTAAAAAAAAAAATTATTTCCTCGCAAGTATTTTAAACCTATCCTATGTAAGAAACAAGCATTAAAAAA
>CM062815.1:964449306-964541806 GCA_031772625.1 Pinus tabuliformis
TATACGAAGAGGATCAAGAGGCAACACCAGTCAGTACCAAAAGTAGAAATCAACTTGATCCTCCACAACCTAGTTCTAAACAGAAGAGCACAAGCTTGACATCCAAAGATAAATTCACAGGTAAGAAATCATCACCAAAAGTGACTCAAACAAGCCCAGTCCAATCCAATTCACCAACTCCACCCAAGACATTGAGTGTTTCTAACGAGATGGAGTATAATATCATTGAAGATATGAAGAAGACTAGGGCTAACATTACTTTTCATGAATTGAGAAAATTGAAAAATCAACAGAAGCTACTTTTGAAAGAGTTACATGCAATACTTGTTGCACCTCTTTCTCTCATTGTAATCTCACAAGCTTCTCATGAGATGGGAAGACCTCCAACTAATATGGTAAATAAAGTTGATCCGAATGATATTTCTTTAATTGGAGGTAGGTCAAAATCCCATACTCCTCCATTCCTTCTTACTTATGAAATTTTCAATAAAAACTTTTATAATTGTTTGGTAGATTCAAGAACTTCATCTAATATCTTACCTAAAATAATATGTGCAAAGTTAAACGTCCAACCTTAGAAATCTGCATTACGTATAGTTCAGTTGGACTAATCGTAGGTTGAAGTAATTGGTGAACTAAATCAAGTTTGTTGGGTTGTGTTATATTCTTTCCACGTAGTTAATAGGGGGTTTGAAGGGCACCCGTAACCCCACTTTATTGGGTCCGGGGCAGCGTCCCAGAAAATTTTGGTTTTGGACCATATGTTAGGTTGGGCGGACCCACCTATGGTTTTGTGCATGATTTTCGCACATGTTTTTTGGACGCGATGGTTTTCGGTCCATGGTATTGGACGCGATGGTTTTCGGTCCATGGTATTGGATGCCTCGGCATGTATAAATATGTATTGTAACATTGAAAGGAACATAATGAAAAATCAAGTTGGTAGTCCCGGTTTTGGGATCCAGGGAAAAATCTCTGTGCATATGTGTTTTATGGGTTATGCTCTCGCATTGTTTATTTTATTTGTTTAAGAATTCGTATGCAGGTAATTTCTGTACAGGGTTAAAACCTACATTTGGTATCGGAGCTGTTTTGGCTTCAAGGGGACACCTTTGTTTCTGAGGGGTTTCGCTCGGGCCTGTGGTAGACCCTGTTCAGTGGGAGATCTGCAAGATCGATTCTAGTGGTGAAAGAAGATGGCGAGTAGTGGAAAGATAGAGATTAAGAAGTTCAATGGTCAGAATTTTGAGTTGTGGAAACTCAAGATGGAGGATCTGTTGGTGGATAAAGATCAGTGGATCGCGGTAGATCCGGGTACTAAACCATCGGGAGTGACCAATGAAGAATGGAAGAAGTTGGATCGGAAGGCAAAGAGCACAATACGATTGTGTGTCTCGGATTCAGTATTGCTGAATGTATCAGGGGAAGCTATGGCAAAGGCTTTGTGGGTCAAGTTAGGGACTTTGTACCAATCTAAGTCTCTGGTGAATAAACTGTTCCTGCGGAAAAAGCTGTATAACCTGAGGATGAAAGATGGAGACTCGGTGATAGAGCATCTGAATGCGTTTAATACTGTGGTAAGTCAGTTATTATCTGTTGATATTAAAATTTTAGATGAAGATAAGTGCATCAGTCTGTTGTGTTCTCTACCAGATTCGTGGGATAGTTTGGTTATTGCAATAGGTACCAATGGAACTGCTTTGCAGTTTGATGAAATAGTCTCAGCCTTGCTGACGGAGGAGATGAGACGGAAAAATATGGACAACCAGAATGGTGATGCCTTATCTGTACGAGGATGGTCCCAGAACAGAAACAAAAATAAGTCATCGAGTGGGAGATCTAAATCTAGAGGGAGATCTAAATCTCCAGGAAAACCTACAAAGGTGGTGTGCTGGAAATGCGGAAAGGAAGGGCACTTCAGAAGGGATTGTAAATCTAAAGCTCCTGATAAAGGAAAGGGATCTGATGATGCTCCTTCTGCAGAGGCGAAAACCACCTCAGATGAAGGTGGGGATGTGTACTTGGCTTCTTCAAGTACACATGTAGATCATGAGGCATGGTTGATTGACTCAGGTGCATCCTTTCACTTCACTCCCCATAGAGAGTGGTTGTGCAAGTATGAGAAATGCGATGGTGGTGATGTCTTCTTAGGAGATGATAGGAAGGCTAGAATCATTGGTCGGGGAAACGTAAAGTTGAAGTTGCAAGGTGGAAGGGTTAGAACACTTCCGGGTGTTCTACTTATTCTTGCATTGGCCAGAAATCTGATTTCTGTAAGCAAGTTGGATGATGCAGGTGTAAAGATGGTGTTCAAGAAAGATACATGCAAGATGGTTCGAGGAGCACTGATATTAATGCGGGCGGTTCGGATTGGAACTCTGTACAAGCTGCAAGGTAGCACTGTTGTTGATGGGTGCAATAGTTCTATGGTTCCTGAAAATGGAGTAGAGAATCTAGTGGTCTCTGGAGAGAAGACCATGTTGTGGCATCAAAGGCTTGGACATATTGGAGAGAAGGGCCTTCGAATACTTCATGGTAAAGGTATGGTAGAAGGTATGAATAATAGCTCTCTGGATTTTGATTTCTGTGAAAATTGTGTATATGGGAAGCAGAATCGGGTGAGTTTCCCCTCTGGGGTAAGAGGACGAAACAGATATTAGAGCTTGTGCACAGTGATGTGTTTGGACCTGTGAAGGTTCCATCACTGGGTAAGTCTGTGTACTATGTATCATTCATAGATGACTTCTCAAGGAATACATGGATATATTTTCTTAAGAAGAAATCTGAAGTCTTCGACAGGTTTAAAGAATTTAAGGCTCTGGTGGAAAATCAACAGAGAAGAAGATAAAGGTGCTGAGGACAGATAATGGTGGAGAATTTTGCAGCAAGGAATTTGAAGAATTTTGTAAGAAGTGTGGTATAGCACGGCAGAAGACTACCCCATATACACCTCAGCAAAATGGAGTCGCAGAAAGAATGAACAAGATGTTGATGGAAAGGGCAAGAAGCATGCTCAATGGTGCCGGGTTAGAACAGGAATTCTGGGCAGAGGCAGTGGATACTGCATGTTACCTGATCAACAGATCACCTTCATCAGCGTTGGAGGATAAGACTCCACAAGAAGTATGGATTGGTAAGAAACCCTCTCTTTCACATCTAAGGGTATTTGGATGTGATGCATATGTACATGTTCCAAAGGAGAAATGAACCAAGTTGGATAGTAAATCTGAAAAGTGCATCTTTATTGGGTATAAGGATGGTTTAAAGGGTTATAAGCTTTGGAACCCAGTCACACGGAAGGTTGTTTACAGCTGAGATGTGTTGTTAAGAGAGGTAAAATATGTTATTCAACATGAAGTCCAACCAAAGGAACCTGAGAAGATAGAGTTTGAGCCAAAGGAGGAAGAATCAGACTCTGCAGCAGAGGAGGAATCAGAAGATGAAGAGCCACAAACTCCAGCTGTGAGAAGATCAGTTCGAGAAAGAAGGCAGCCAGAAAGGTATAGTCCATCTGCTTTCAGTTCAAATTTTGCTTTGTCTATTATTGATAATGATCCTAGAACTGTGAAGGAAGCAGTGGATTCAGAGGATGGAAAACTTTGGAAAGAGGCCATGGTAGATGAAATGGCATCTTTGCACAAAAATGAGGCTTGGGGTCTGGTGGAGTTGCCGGCTGGAAGGAAACCCATTGGTAGAAAATGGGTGTTCAAGAAGAAGACAAATGCAGAAGGAAAGGTGGAGAAATACAAAGCTCGGTTGATAGCAAAAGGTTATTCCCAGGTGCCGGGAATTGATTTTGGTGATATTTTTTCTCCTGTTGCCAAGGTAACTTCTATTAGATTACTTTTATCTGTTGCTGCTGCTTTTGATTTTGAGGTAGAACAGATGGATGTGAAGACAACATTTCTTCACGGGGATTTGGAAGAGGAAATCTACATGAAGCAACCTGAAGGCTTTGCAGTGAAGGGTAAGAAAGAACTGGTATGCAAGTTAAATAAGTCTTTGTATGGGTTAAAATAGTCACCAAGGATGTGGTATCAAAAATTTGATACATTTATACAGGGACTTGCCTTCACCAGAAGCAAAGCAGATCATTGTGTGTATTTTAAATTAATTGGTGACCGTATTATTTATCTGGTCTTGTATGTGGATGATATGTTGCTGGTTGGAAATGACAAAGAAATTATCCAGGATTTGAAGACCCAATTGTCCTCCAAATTCGACATGAAAGATCTTGGTGCTGCAAACTATATTTGGGCATGGAAATTAAAAGAGATTGGTCAAAGAGGAAGCTCTGGTTAAACCAGAGGAAGTATGTCGAGACAATACTCCAGAGGTTTAATATGCAGGATAGTAAACCGGTGAAGGTTCCTATTCCTGTAGGTGTGAGGTTATCTGCTGAACAGTGTCCCAAGACACAAGAAGAGGAAGAGGACATGTCCCGTGTTCCATATGCAAGTGCAGTGGGTAGCCTGATGTATGCAATGGTCTGTACTACACCAGACATTGCACATGCAGTGGGAGTATTGAGCAGGTTTATGTCAAAACCTGGGAAGGAGCACTAGACAGCAGTGAAGCGGGTTTTCAGGTATTTGCGTGGCACTAGTGATTATGGTTTGTGCTACCAAGGAAGACCAGGATTGGACAGAGTGTTGGATATTCATGGCTTTGTTGATGCAGACTGGGCTGGAGATCTGGATCAGAGAAGATCTACAAGTGGGTATGTGTTTAACCTACTTGGAGGTGCAGTCAGTTGGATGAGTAAGAAACAATCTGTAGTGGCACTATCAACTACAGAGGCAGAATACATGGCAGCCACTCATGCAGGCAAGGAAGCAGTTTGGTAGCAGAGATTGTGTTCAAGTATGGGGTTAGTACAGGGAGCTATAAGAATAGACTGTGACTGTTGTGGGGAAAAATGCCTATGCAGGACGATCCTATCCACCTAAGGTGTGACAGTGCCTTAGCAACAAACAGAAACAGCTATTCTAGTATTCTTCCTTTATGAATTAAGAATGAAGAGAGATGGATGGACTAACTGGTGTCTTCCATTTGTCCCTCGATCCGGTTTTCTTCTCTTGAGAGTTCCCAGCTACTTGCCTTCTCTCTCGCCCAGCTTCAACAGGTTCCTGTAAGATCACAAGAAGGGAACACTACACAAAGACATAGATTCATATTCATAACTAGTTCAGGATTAGAAATAAACTAAACATACTAATGCAATCATACATCAAAGATACATCAGTATATAGGAGAAACCAAGATAGCTTTATTGATGAATAACAAGGTTCAGGAGGAGATACAACCAAGAGAGTTCCAATCCAGCATCTACCTCCCAGCGAATGAAATCCTTTCTTCACCTCCCTTCAAAGCATTAAGCACCCAATGATTCCAATCTCAAACCAACAGCAATTCTTTGCAATAACAAAATTCCAGCCTCCTGGATCTCATGGAGGAGAGATCCATATATAGATGTTTGGAGAGAGGATGAGTCAGCGTGAGATCTGACTAGTGTCCTCTCCCTCTGTCAGTTCTTGCTTCCACTTGGAGACAAAGAGCCTCTTACTCATCACTTAGTCGAACTCATAAAGGCAAGTGTCATGGAGGAAGATTCTGGAAGCTTCCACAGTCTTTACACCTCGCACAAAGGACCCTGCCATTTGTCATTTCCCGCTCAGCGCACCCTGGTAGTGCTTCCACCTGCGTTGCAATGCAACTAGCCAGTGTAGCCTCTGCATTTCAACGCAGGCAGCTAGTGGAGCCTCTGAATTGATTCTGAATTGACTTGTTTTTGAGTAGTTTCTGGTGGAGAAATTCTGTGAATTGCTGTGGTTTGTTAGCCTTGTTCCTCTAGGGGTAGGAACAACATGTTTAGGGACTTTGGATCCCTTGGATTATGGACATTTCATGCTTATAGCTGTAGGGCACAAAAATGTCTATAACAGTTGCCCCCTAAAGTATGAGGCCGTTTATCGGGTGAAATGCTTTATTAGGAGGATCCGAAGTTCTTTCAATGCTGGGAGGAGACCTGTAATACAATACAATACAATACATTATTTTCATACTTTTTTCATGATCTAGCTGAGGCGGGCATTCCCATGCTCATCTTTATAAATTCATTTTCATGTACATATAACAGACAATCGTCTAATGATAGACTGATGATTCTGATAGAGCCATCATCCTTTTGGTAGGATGATTATCTGTGCTGTAAAACTGTACATTTCTATGTCTTTATTTTCTGAATATATATCGCAGCTCGGATGGATGAAACTAGATCCAGGGTCTTCAATCTCGTCCGATCTTCACTCTAAGTACAAGTCGATCCATGTGAGAATTGTTCTGAAGTCGAACATGGAAAGACATCGCTTGATTACCAGTCAATGATGTAAACTGTTAACAAGCGCGAGAGGAATCACCGATAATGAAGATGACCCTCAAGGTACTGCAGTACAATTCACATGGTGTGAATAGAGGACTTGGCGTCGAACACCGCACAAAATCTTTCGGTCGAAGGTCATTGATGTGTACCTATCGCTGGAAGTGAGAAACTTGCCATTGAGGCATGCAAGCTTCAAAGTACTGAAGGGGGTGTTCCTAGATCAACTTCTTGGATAATGAGCTGATGTCGACAAGAAGTGATCCGTCAAAGGAGGGCCTTAATGAATCCCACATCAATGACACGGAATGGAGCTAATGATTTTGATGGAGGTGAAAATGATCTGATGACATATGATTTAGGGTGGCGGTCATGAAAGAGTATAATGTATGGTAGTGGATGGGACACAGGTGACTTCTCTGAACGACTTCTCTTGAACATATGGCGACACTTATGCGATGGATCGGTAGCATTACCCCAAATATGGATGGTATGGCGAGACCATGGCGAGGTGACCAGTGAATGAAACAACCCAACCCGATTGTGGTACGGAGGAAAAGTGTCATGTTCAAGAGTGACTTGCTACGATCAAAGTTTTCTTGAGTTTCTCCCAATTTTTCCCCAGTCATTGTTGACCAGTACCTCTTTATTTTTGTCAAGCTTGAGGAGGATAACATATGCTTGTTCTATAATTTGCCCTTCGGGCAAACCCATCGCTATGTTTTAACGAGCCTAGCGATAGTGAAACTCGTTCTCGTCTAAAGACGATTTTGTCGCTATTTAATGCTTTTAACGAGTCTAACGACAAAGATAACTCGGTCCTTTTCATTTTTAGAGAGTCTGAAAAGGTACGTAAAGTCAACTCCGAAAGTCCTTTTTCGTCATCTAATCCCTTAAGTCCGAAAAAGTATAAAACAATACAGAAGGGATGAGTTTTCGATAGTTTTAACGAGCCGAACAAAACAAGTGCTCGATCTTTTTGTGCAATAATCCCTCAGGTCCAAAAAGATTAAAATCTAGAGGAGGGATAACACTTCCGGTCGCTTTAACGAGCTGGAAGGCCGAAACTCGGCAATCTTTTCATATTTTACGAGTCAGATGAAAAGAGCTTAAAGAAGACTCGTCTTTTGAGGAACGAGTGATAAAACGGGTTAGCAGCTAATTCCAGGTACGGGTTGGAATTTTCCAATCACGGTAGTGTCACAAGGATGGCTAGTGAAATCACTCTTTGCAGCTGTTCCTCAAAATGGGTAAACAATCATATGGAGGTGAACGATCGGCCAATGGAAAAGTGGAGGTGACGGTACAAACACGACCAAGGCTTTAATGGCTGATAATGTTACATTCACGGTGGTTATTTACCGGAAGATAGTTCATTTTTTAACAAGCTTAAACGCAGAAAAACACTGCTCAGTCTTATGTTTATTTTTTAACGAGCATGAACTATGTGCTAAAACTGCTCGGATCTTGCGTTTATTTTTTAACGAGCATGAACTGTGTGCTAAAACTGCTCGATTTTCCAGTCATATGATTCGGACGGTTCATCCTCAATGATAGGTGCTTCGGCTGACCACCTGAGCGGGCCAGCTGGGTTCTCAACTGGTGAAGGACTTGGCAGGAGCTTTTGATATCCAGGAGGAATTCACGCTGGTAAAACCGGGCGATCTTCCAAAACTCTTTTAGCCTCGTCTAAGAAGGGACAACGGTGGATGGCATGGTCGCCTTCACACAATTTGCAGGGAAATCTAGCTCTCCCTCTCTGTCCTGTGGCTTCATTTTCACTAGTTGACGGTGTGCTGTCAACATGGCTATCAGAGATTAACGCCACCGAATTGTGAAAACGGGGAGACCAGTCCCTTAGTATCCGAGGGATGCAGGGACAATCTCTGTGGAAGTGGTCTCCCTTGCATATGACACATGGCGATTTAGGCCTAGTCAGTGCTGTGTGTGGATTTTTGTCAGACGACACTTGTTTGCCCCCAGTCGCTTTTGGCTCCTTCTTCTTCTTCTCTTTCTTCTTCTTTTCCTTCTTCTCCTTAGGAACTTGGTTTTTTGTTTTACCAGTTCCGTCAAGCGAAGAGGAAGGAGGAGAGGAAGAATTAGATGAAGTAGAAGGCTGGTGGGTAACTCTGGTCTGGTCTAACTGTTGATTCGACTGTTCAGGAATAGTGGTGTTCTGAACGACATTGGTTGAGAAGAGCTAGGTCGGCAAGCCAATTGTCAGTCCTGGAAGCGACAATGTGGCCATATGGGGCGCACCTACATCTCCCCAAGAGGAGAAGGGACTAGGATTTCCACCAAGGGGAATTCCTTGGTTGGTGTGCTCCATTTTCTCAACCTAAAGATCAATGCAGGAAAAAGGGGTGATTGTTCCATTTAAAATAAATTTTAACGACGCTTTAGACACAACTTGCTTTTTCAATTTTAAAGAGTCAAGAAAAAGCTAAATATGACTCTAGTCTCCTTCGATGTTTTAACGAGCCCGAAGTGACAAATGCTCGGATGGACTTTTTCCGTTATAGAGTCTGAAAAAGGTGAAAAGGAACTGCTCTGGAGTTCTAGGTAGAGGGTGTGCCAAACCTTTCGCAAAACCACAGAATACTTTTTAAGGTACGGGTGGTCAATCTTCCTGAATGCTGTGTTCAGTGCATTACGATCAGTAGGGCGGCCGACACGGCTTCCTAAGGATAAACGTTTTATGCCTATAGGGGTCTCCCAATATATACTCGACGGTACGTGGGAGCACAATCCGTATTGGCGCTATCGTCCCTCAGGAGGAATCACCCACCATCAGCGAGATCGACAGTCACCAGGCTTTACGACGCCGGAACACGTCTCTAGCCTAGACCTCTATGTTGTGCGTTATGTTACAAAGCGTTATTAAGTTCATTCAGTTTATTTTATGTTGATCTTTCTTAGAAGTTTTCCTTTTGAGGTTCACCACGAGAGAAGATACAACTCCTAAATGCAATCTAAAAGATGATAAGCAAATTTTATCTCTTTTTCAACTATGAAAATCCTAGCTACAAAGGGAAAAGAAAGACACCATGTTTTCTCAAAGAGCAATCAGCACACTCTAAATGCACTTTTCCTAAATCAAGCATGCAAACTATCAATATGCAAATGCACAATGCAAGTGTTTGTTTTCCGCTTTCTTAATATTGATGCCTAAAAAGAAAGCTTTTTGTACAACTTTGAATTTGTTTTTAAATGACAAATACAAACAAGTTTAATTTTTCGAAATCAGAAAGGGTAGAAGAGAATACAACACTTTACGACTTTCGAAATGAACACTCGTTTCGACACTTAAAAGAGACAAACTCAAACCAAAATAAAAAGTAAACGTATAATCAACTGTCAACAACCAATGAACTCTCTCCTAAGATCACAATCAATAGATCCGAATCAAGGGATACAGGATGACTATTTCACTCTTGCAAAGGAAAACTGTAAATGACGCCACAAACACATAAAAACACTCACAGTCTTTTTGTACAAAAGGAGGCGGAATTAAAGCAAAGAAAAGGAGTTATCAGACAGGTACCTATGCTGGTTACAGGCTGTAGAAATCAGAGATCAAAACAAGGCAAAACAGAGCAGAGAACCCCAGCTGCACAAGGCCTAAGCTGGATCAGCGCACTCCCAACACAGAGGTTTTGACATTTAGCACAGGTAGCCTTCATGGGACCTGCGTTGAAATGCAGAACCTCTTCACAGAGTCTGCGCTGAAGCAGAAACGAGAGTTGTTTCTGGGTTCTGGGTTACGGTTTGCTGATTAATCTACGGTTTCAGGCCAAATAAAAGCAACAAGCAAGGTACAATCAAAGGGATGATTTGAAGGAGGGCTAAGATCTATCACAAAGGATCATCAAATCATTTGTGAGTCCATTGTTCAGATCATAGATAAATCCAGTGATTGGATCAAAGCAGCAGCTGTCTACTTTGCATCTGAAAATAGCAGATGCAGTTCGATTGCTGCTCTTGAGTCTATGAAACAAACAATGATAGAGACACAAATAAAATGACTAAACAGATCTCCCCAGCGAAGTCGCCAATTTGTTGTGGGGAAAAATGCCTATGCAGGACGATCCTATCCACCTAAGGTGTGACAGTGCCTTAGCAACAAACAGAAACAGCTATTCTAGTATTCTTCCTTTATGAATTAAGAATGAAGAGAGATGGATGGACTAACCGGTGTCTTCCGTTTGTCCCTCGATCCGATTTCTCTTCTCTTTGAGAGTTCCCAGCTACTTTCCTTCTCTCTCGTCCAACTTCAACAGGTTCCTGTAACATCACAAGAAGGGAACACTACACAAAGACATAGATTCATATGCATAACTAGTTCAGGATTAGAAATAAACTAAACATACTAATGCAATCATACATCAAAGATACATAAGTATATAGGAGAAACCAAGATAGCTTTATTGATGAATAACAAGGTTCAGGAGGAGATACAACCAAGAGAGTTCCAATCCAGCATCTACCTCCCAGTGAATGAAATCCTTTCTTCACCTCCCTTCAAAGCATTAAGCACCCAATGATTCCAATCTCAAACCAACAACAATTCTTTGCAATAACAAAATTCCAGCCTCCTGGATCTCATGGAGGAGAGATCCATATATAGATGTTTGGAGAGAGGATGAGTCAGCTTGAGATCTGACTAGTGTCCTCTCCCTCTGTCAGTTCTTACTTCCACTTGGAGACTAAGAGCCTCTTACTCATCACTTAGTCGAACTCATCAAGGCAAGTGTCATGGAGGAAGATTCTGGAAGCTTCCACAGTCTTTACACCTCGCACAAAGGACCCTGCCATTTGTCATTTCCCGCCCAGCGCACCCTGGTAGTGCTTCCACCTGCGTTGCAATGCAACTAGCCAGTGTAGCCTCTGCATTTCAACGCAGGTAGCTAGTGGAGCCTCTGAATTGATTCTGAATTGACTTGTTTTTGAGCAGTTTCTGGTGGAGAACTTCTGTGAATTGTTGTGGTTTGTTAGCCTTGTTCCTCTAGGGGTAGGAACAACATGCTTAGGGACTTTGGATCCCTTGGATTATGGACATTTCATGCTTATAGATGTAAGGCACAAAAATGTCTATAACAGTGATAGCCAAAGTGCAATTTTCTTGGCAAAGAACCCTGCTTATCATTCAAAGACAAAGCACATTGATGTTCAGTATCACTTTGTGAAGGATATGATAGAAGACAGAAATGTGTTGCTGGTAAAGGTGGACACTTTGAGGAATACTGCAGATGCATTGACAAAATATGTGAGCTCTGAGAAGTTCTCTTGGTGTAGAGAAGCAATGGGAATCTCAGGGCTGAAAAAATGACTATGCTCTCCTGTGGCCCCCTGTGGAAAGAAAACAACAAGTGGGAGATTGTTGGGTTGTGTTATATTCTTTCCACGTAGTTAATAGGGGGTTTGAAGGGCACCCGTAACCCCACTTTATGGGGTCCGGGGCAGCGCCCCGAAAAATTTTGGTTTTGGACCATATGTTAGGTTGGGCGGACCCACCTATGGTTTTGTGCATGATTTTCGCACATGTTTTTTGGACGCGATGGTTTTCGGTCCATGGTATTGGATGCCTCGGCATGTATAAATATGTATTGTAACATTGAAAGGAACATAATGAAAAATCAAGCTGGTAGTCCCGGTTTTGGGATCCAGGGAAAAATCTCTGTGCATATGTGTTTTATGGGTTATGCTCTCACATTGTCTATTTTATTTGTTTAAGAATTCGTATGCAGGTAATTTCTGTACAGGGTTAAAACCTACAAAGTTACCATAAGGCTGTCATCTAATCCAAAGGTATGTCAATTCATTGATATTCTAGATGTAGACATTCCCGAATTTTATGGCTTAATTCTTAGTAGGGATTGGTCTAAAAAGCCTCATGGATACTTTGCGACCAACTGGTCACATATGTGGCTCCCTTACAATGGTAAAACGAATCAGATAAAGGTTGAGCGAGAAAGACACCAAAAATACATAGTAATGGAATTGGAAGAAGGAAATGAACCTGTACCATACAACAACAATATAATTGGCAACTATTTTGTTGACTCTTTCTTAGGAAATTCTAATGCTCATACTTCGCCTTACTTAGAACATTCTGTTCTGTCTCAAGTGGAAAACTTTTTTCAAATAGATAGTTCTAAATGTGTTAATTTTGTAGATAATCTTGTAAATACTTATTTATTTTGGAAATTATTTTTTGATGGTTCTAAGTCTAATGATGGAGCAGTAGCAGGATACACCAAAAATACATAGTAATGGAATTGGAAGAAGAAAATGGACCTGCAGCATACAACAACAATATAATTGGCAACTATTTTGTTGACTCTTTTTTAGGAAATTTTAATGCTCATACTTTGACTTAAAACATTCTATTCTGTCTCAAGTAGAAAACGTTTCTCAAACAGATAATTCTAAATGCGTTAATTTTGTAGATAATCCTGTAAATACTTCTTTATTTTGGAAATTATTTTTTGATGGTTCTAAGTCTAATGATGGAGCAGGAGCAGGATGTGTATTAGTTAGTCCAGAGGGAAACAAAACTATGCTAACATGTAGACTCAAATTCAATTGCACAAACAACATTGCAGAATACGAAGCTTTAGTCCAAGGACTATACAAGGCAATTAGATTAGATATCAAGTATCTACAAATCTTCAGAGATTCTGAGATTGTTATTAAACAGGTACGAAATACTATACATTGTCTATTAGGTCATTTAAAGCATTATCAATATTTAGTACAAGATCTGACTGAACATTTTATAGCATTCAATATTTCATCTATTCTTAGACTCCAAAATTCTAGTTCTGACCTCCTGGATAGTGTAGCTTCCAAGAAATTCCCTCACAAGACTATAGCCCAGAAAAATTCTCAATCGAATTGATCTTTAGGCCCTCCATCCCTGCTAATGTTACAAACTGGAGAATTTTTAACGATGATCCTAATATTGTAAGTTTCCTGACATTGGAAGGATCTTACACTAATCAGATAATTGATGAGGACCAACATGACAAGTAGTTAGAACAAGAAAACACTAATAATGTTATACCAAACTCTGTAGTCAAGTTGGAAGACCTATATGATTTGAAAGACCGATTTAAAAGATCTACCAATTCAAAAATCTAGAGTTCAACTCTGAACTATGAATTAGTAAATCTAAGAACGGATACCAAGCCATAGAATATCAACCTAGGTCTTGGCCTAGCCCTAGAAGAAAAATTAGCCTTTGTTCAGCTCTTGAAACAGTATAAAAGTGTCTTTTCCTGGAACTACGATGACCTTAAGACTTACGACACTTCAATCATTCAACATACTATCCCAATGATAGCTGATGAAAAACCTGTCTAGCAAAAGCTGAGGAAGATCCATCCTAATCTGGAAAGTCAGATTAAATCTGAGCTCAATAAATTATTGAAAGCCAAAATTATTTTTCTTGTTCAACATTCTAGATGGGTTTCCAACTTGGTTCTAGTTAGAAAGAAAAATGGAGATATTAGAATTTGTATTGACTTTCGAAATCTTAACAAAGCCTGCCAAAAGGATAATTTTCCCCTGCCTCCTATGGAACAAATATTGCAAGCGGTTGCAGGATCAGAATTAATGTCCTTTTTAGATGGTTTCTCTGGCTACAACCAGGTTCTGGTCCATCCTAATGATCAGCTAAAAACCACGTTCATAACCAAATCGGGTACTTATGCATATCAAAAGATGCCTTTTGGTCTGATCAATGCTAGCGCCACATTTCAAAGGGTCATGGATATCGCATTTAAGGGATTAGTATACAAATTTGTGGTGATTTACTTGGATGACATAACAGTATATTCTAAAAGATGCGGTAATCACCTCAGAGACTTAAAGCAGATCTTCCAACGTTGTCAAAGGTATGGGATTTCACTTAATCCAAAAAAGTCTTTTTTGCATTAAGTGAAGGAAAACTTCTTGGATTTATAGTGTCAAAATTTGGAATCCATATTGATCCTAATTGAATTAAGAATATTTTCAAAATATCCTTACCACATAATAAGAAAGCCATGCAATCCTTGGTCAGAATAATTTTGTTAAAAGATTTGTTCTAGACTTCTCAAGGATTGTGTCACCATTACAAGAAATGATCAAGAAGAATTCACTCTTCAAATGGGGCCAAGAGGAATATGAAGAGTTCAATCTAATTAAGCAATCGATTGTTAATGCCCCATCCCTAGCAACTCCAAATTTTTCTGATCCTTTTATTTTGTATACATTTGTCTCTAATAAGTCATATGCTGTGATACTCACTCAAGCCAATCAAGACAAGACAGAAGCCCCAATTGCCTTCTTTAGTTCAAATCTGCAAGGCGCTGAATTAAATTATTCTAACGTTGAGAAACAAGCTTATGTTGTTTTCAAAGCAATCAAATATTTTAGACCCTTTCTTCTTAAAACCCATACAAAAATCATAGTACCATTTCTAGCGGTAAGAAATCTCTTAGTACAGAAAGACAGGGTGAAAAAAGAGCAAATTGGGTCACTTCCCTACAAGAATACGATGCTGAGATCAGGTTAGCAAATATTTTCAAAGATCAAGGCTTTTGCAAGATGTTGGTTGGAGCATCGCTTATTTCTGAAATACCATCTCCAAATCAAGAGGTACAAATGTATGAGGTAAGCCTAAACGATATTGAATCAATATATGTTGATATCATATTTTATCTAAAGAACGGATATGCTCCTTCAAATCTAAATTATACAAAGAAAAGAGCCCTAAGATTGAAGGCTAAGCAGTATCAACTCGTAAATGATGTACTTTTTAGGAAGAATTATGATTCTATTCTCCTTCAATGTCTTGAGAAATCTAAAGCTAAAAAGATGTTGCAAGAACTCCATGATGGACCAGCAGGTGGACATTATGCAGGAAATGCTACAACACACAAAATTTGTGTGTAGGATACTATTGGCCTACACTGTTTAAATATGTGCATAGCTATGTAAGGAAATGTCAAGTTTGTCAAACTGTTGCCGAGAGACAGAAGAAACCATCATTGCCTTTGCAACCAGTCAATATCGATCAACCCTTTGTTCAATGGGGATTGGATATAATAGGTGAGATCGTTCCTCACTCTTATAAACAACATAGGTATATCCTTACAGCTACAAATTATTTTACTAAATGGGTAGAAGCAGTTCCTCTCAAGACAACTAACGCTGAACACATCATCGATTTCATAGATCAGTTCATAATTACTAGGTTTGGTTTACCCTCTGCTTTAATGTTTGATAATGCATCATATTTTTCTGGCAATGCTATGACTGAATTTGCACTTAAAAGAGGTTTTAAGCTTAAATATTATGCTAATTATTACCCACAAGGGAATGGGTTGGCCGAATCAACGAATAAAAACTTAATCAGTATCATTACGTGAACCATTGATCAGAATCATAAAAATTGGCACAAATCTTTGATGTATGCTCTGTGGGCATATCGAATAACCCAAAAGCCTTCTATTGGCACTTCTCCCTTTAATTTAGTTTATGGGAAAGAAGTAGTTCTCCCAACTCATCTAGCAATTTATTCTTTGGCCTTAGTTCAATTTATTGACAAAACACCAATTTCATCTTTACAACTAAGACAACTACAGATCCTTAAGCTAGAAGAACAATGAGAACAGGCTAAAATCACACACACTCATCATCACGCATTAGTAAAGGCTTCCTTTGATTCAACCATGGTATCTAGGAAGGATGTTCAAATTGGAGATTTAGTTTTGAAATGGGATAAGGCCCATGAGGAAAAAGGCAAGCATTCTAAATTCCAACAAATGTGGCTCTTCCCATTCCAAATTGTTGAAATTATAGGCCCATCCACTTTCATGTTGCAAGATTTAGCAGGGAAAAGAGAATCTTTACCTGTTAATGAGCAGATCCTTAAAAAATACTTTCCATAGAAGATGACCTCTTCTATTTTTGTAAATCATTGTTTATAGCTCTATTTTGATAATAAAACAGGTTGTAAATGGTTATCTTTGGAATTCATGAAAAAGATTAGTGTTTCTTTTAGATTTTGTTTTTCGCTTGTATAAATAGAACTGATTTGGAAAATCGATGATTATTATTGAAAGCATCTTAAATGCTATAAGCTTGGAAATGTTACTAGTTTCAACCTTACGAATTTTGATGAAAACCAACCTTCAGTGGGAATTTGTTTTATATCAATCAATGAAAAACATTAATAATAAAACAAAAGTTCTCTGTAGAAAAGTTGTTTCCAAAAACTCTATGATTGTCATCTAGAGCTATTCTTAAGGAACCAATGACTTCCTCCCCACTTAGGGAATTACGAGTTTCAAGGAGTAATCCAATGTATTAAAGAATAAGAGGTCTCATCACGAGCCGACTTATCATGATCATAGATATTATAACTTGCTGACATTGCCAAAACTGCATACCAAAACAGGGTAATGACTCAATATTGTTCAATCAAAAGACAAGGGGTCTCATCACAAGCTAGCTTGTTTAGCAAAGTTATAAATCAAGTGAATGGCACTATCATAGTTTTGCTACCAAACCAAGACATTTTTATTTAAGAATTAAAAGAAAATAAAAAGAAATAAGTGTGGATATGGATTTATTTTTGAAAATTGTACATTTCTCCAGGTAGGATACAGGATCTTTGATGGGTAATAGTTAACCCTGTTGAGGCTATGAACGGCTGCTGGCAGCAGAAGCTCTACCTACGACAAATGAGCATACTTAAAACTGATCTACAGAGGTTTCTTTGTTTTTATATTTATAAAACCAAGTAGTGGCTAATATAAATACAATGACTAGCTTCGGGAAGTAAATAATCAGAGTTAACATAGAAGAAACAAACTACCATTAACAGCTAAAAGCATGATGCACTTTATATTTCTATAATAAAGTTTGATTTTCCAGAAAACTTTTATGTTTTAGAAGTTTCGAAAATTCAAAAGATAATCAGAGATAACTGGTTCTTCCTAGTGAATTGCCAATTGTTGTGGCCAGCAACACCCCCCCCCCCCCCTTTTATTTAGTATTAGTAACAAAACTAAATAAATGGGGACCCTTCTAAAAAATAGAAAACTAGCACTTATATTTCCCTTTGAATAAAACACACTATCATAAACTTAGGAAAACACTCGCAAAACCTAAAAAAATTAAGTTTTATGATAAGTTTTGAATAAAATCGTTCTCTTAACAATAAAACATCGCATTGCAAAGGGTAATTGAGGACATCATATAAACAAGCTTTCGAAATTGCGAAAACGTGATGTGAGATTGTGTGCCTTAAAGACTCATCGCACATTGCGGATTTCATATGCTGCAAGTATCACTTACGATGAAATATCCTGATTCGGCGATATGTGATAAGGCATCTCGCAAATCGCATTTCACAACCACCTAGCGAAATAAATGACTGTTAACGAATAGAATTAATGATATTGCAATCTGTGATATTGCGATTTGCGATATTGCGAAGCAAATTGCAAAATTGCTTTATCACAGACTGGCAGGGCTCATTGTTCAATAAAGTATTTCTCGTAATTCGATACCAAGTTATGGGCATTAATGTCAATTTAGTGGTTAGTTGATGGTCATTTATGAGATAAGATTTAGATCTGATCGAAAGGTTGTTTCACGTAGGGTGATATATCTAATATGATTTCAGAATTAAAGAGCTTTCCCATCACCTTATCTCTTACCATTATTATTTCATTACTTGTAAACTTGTAGGAGTAGCAAGCAGAATAATATACAAAGCAGTGTTCAGAGCATAATTTAAAAGAAGGGAAAACCTCCAGTTGCTGAGTACAAAGAGATGACGCCCTTACTCAAAGACACCACCTGTACCAGGGATGCTGGCATAACCACTTAGGAAGGCATGTACAGTCTGTTCAAAGAAGAAAACCCCAGAGTCATGGAAATTAAAGAAACAACAGACTCACACGAGTCATCTGAGGCATCAATTACTGAACTTGCATGTTCATTCTTTCATCGAATAGCGGAAATACCTAAGATACTTCCGTACACAAACATGGTCAAGTGGGTATTGGACAGTGCTGATATAACAGATAGAAAATTCAAGTCTCGGAGCCAAGATCTCATTGGGTCATTCACTCCACAAGATTTAAGGCTTATGTATCATCTACTAGAGCTGCAGGCAAGCTACAACAAGAAGTTCGTGGAGAAGTTCGCTAAAGAAAATGAAGATTTGGTGGAGTGCACCAAGAACTGGTCGGCAAGGGAAGAACCATTAAAAAATGACAAACACGATATGTACAGTACTGGTTCTCTCTCCTGCCCATATTGCTTTACTACTGCTATGCTATGTAGGCTATTTGGAAGGCCCGACATCAACAAGTTTTCATCCGAGTGGCTACCCATATTAGACGTAGCCACTAATGCCACTATTATGGATTGGGATCAGATATTGCCTGATAATTTAAACTTGACTATTTGGAACTACTAGTCTAAAATAACTCCTTCTCAGAGGATTTATCCTCCTTTCTTTTTAGCTTCTTATGTTATCGATGTAATGTGTTTCGTTTCCAGATTTCCTTTAATGGGTTGGAAGTGGACTATATAGAATCCCTTTCCCATTCACATTTTCATAAGGAATTGTGGGATTCCAAGTTTATCCCGTATTTTTACAGAATTTGTCATGGAATTATGTTACCTATTCACAGAATGTTGTATAATATGGACGCCCCAAGTTTTTCCCCCGAAGCGGAAGTTAATATTCTCCTTGTCGGAAGATGGTTTGGGGAATAATTTTTCACCTATGCCAAAATATTTGGAAGTATTTCTTCCCCTCATGTGCTACCCTTATATGTTCCTGATAAGTTATTGGATCGAGAAATTGCCTACCAGACCTATGGGGTGGGAGGAATGAGCAAAGAGTTGAAAGACAAGAAGTTCATCTGGCCACAATTCCCTGTGGCCTGTGGGGCCTTTTCACTATTTGATTTAGGTCATGCATTCAAAGAAGTAGACAATATGTTGAGTCTATGACTATTCAAGTTTCTAGGAAGACAATTCAACCCCTTTGATGTCATTAAGAATTTTGCTACTGTTTTCAAGGTAAAAGTATTTTCTAAAGAAGATGATCTTTTTGATGATATCTTCCAATAGAAAAACACACTGAAAGAAGTTTTGCATATGGCTCAAATTCAATTTCCCCCAACAGAATTCCAAGAATTCAAACTGTACAGAGAAAGGAGACTAGTGAACATCCCCTTGGATAAGTTGCGCTTAGAATCAATAAGGGAGCCAACTCCCAGTGTTAGTTTAAGTGGAAGCTTGGGTACAGATAAGTCTAGGTCTAAGTCTGGGAAAGAGTCTCCAGAATGCTCTAAACGGTCCGAGAGTGACCATAATAAAAGTGAAGGGTTAGTTAGAGATACTGCCTAGTCTAAATAGCAGCCAGAGCAACAGGTCTTGACTACACCACAGGTAAAGGTTCGCCCTCCCCACATCCAGCCACCAAAGCTAGTAAGAACTGAGCTGGACAAAGAGTGGGAAACATTCAATGAATTGATTAATATTAATGAGTAGAACACAAAGACACATGAGAGTACACTACAGACAATGACAAATATGGTCATTGGAACAGTCAGCAATTCTCCAGAAATGGAGCATATTCCCATTACCCCATCATCTGAAATCATGCTCAAGATATGGGAGATTCCTCCTCTAGATGTATTTTATAGTCCGCAGCACAAGGCAGTGGTAAGAAGGCAAAGGAAGAAAAGGAAATTAGACAGTGTGCTCTCACCTGAGGCAGGGCAGCTAGATATCCTTTGGTGAGACCCTACCACTGACACTACTGAAAATCTGACTAAGTTATCCCAGATCGCAGGAGCCTATGCTTATGATACCATTGGTAAAGCCTATGAAGTACATCAATTACTTAAGGATAGAGAGGAATAAATCCATGTTTTGTAGCAACAGCTACAACAGGCCATTGCCAACCGTGAAGTAGAGGATATGTTAGAAAAATTACAACAGGAATTTCAACAGATGTAGTTGGGGTATCAGAGCAATTTGGCTGAAAAGGAAAATCAATTACATACTATGCTAGAATTGCATAGAGATGACCCCAAAATTACAGAGTTTGTCTCAGAAGCCCTTGCCTTAAATGACCAACTCTTGCAATAGCAAGAGGCATTATGCAAAAGAATATTGCAATGGAATTCCCATTGCGAGATGAGCGATAAAATTACAAATCAAGTCGTGGACTTGCGACTCGACTATGATTTAATTGATAAAAGAATTTCTGATTATTTGAAATGGTAGGAAACGGAGGAAGGAAAGAAAGCAGGCACGCTCAGAATCAATGAGGCCCACAAAGAAATGTTGTTTCATAAGTGGGATGCACATATTAAAAAGGTAGAGCAGGCAGTGGAAGAAGTAGCTACAATGGCAAACAACATCATTGACTGTGTTAATGAAAACCTGCACAGAGAAAACCTCATATCAGAGACCACTCCGGGATTTATCCCAAAGGCACAGAAACTGCAAACAAGCCGAAGACAAAAAGCTGAGGAAAGGGCAAAGTCCATCAAGAATTTAACCAAGTTGAATTGGGACACTTACTAGCAGTACTTGGTTAAACCACACAGTGAATGCATGACTCTCAAATGCCTTACAAACTCTGCCAAGAAGATAGCACCAGCACTTGCCGATTCTGTTTTTGTAGGACAACTAAATCGGAGATCGGCCAACCGATGCTCCTCAAGTCAATGCTGAATGCTTGTGATCTTAGAGAATAGATACATAGATAGTTAATTTCCAGATATAGTTTTAGTTTTATTTTTTATTTGTTTTTTCCTTAGATGAGGACGGTCATTTAAACCTCTTCCTATATTTTTGTAATAAACTATTTTTAGTATTTCGGTAGTAGTATTTTAACCCCTCTCATGCATTTGAAATTTGTCAAAAACGGTTCCTCAGAACATGCATTTCTGCACCCTCGGAGGAGGTTTCGATGAATGAATAGAATGAGATTTATTGATATCTATATTTAATGTTTGTTACTGAAATGCATTTTTGTACTCTTAGTAGATATTTAATTAGGAAGAGATAAATATATATTGCCGAAGCTCATGAGTAGAACTTGTTATCAGTGGTACTTTTATCTCTTAATAATTTCTACTTATGTCAAAGTAATATTTATGTTCAGTTATTTATATATGAAGGCTTGAATGTTTGAGTCATCATTTGGCACTTTTGTACAATGATGACTATTCTATTTATGCTTAATGTATGAATGACGTATTATGTGATATGATTCTCACAATTGTTTTGGCTAATTTCTTATATGAAACAATTCGTTTTTATTGAATTCTTTTCTCATAGCGATTGAATGATCTTTACTACCAATTGTTGTTAGAAACTATTTTAGATCGCATAAGTAAAAAGTTAAATCCCAGGTTAGTTTTAGAATTAGATATTTCTGTTCATTATGATACAATTACATGTTTTAAATTAGACTTAGATTAAAAGAATTTTACTTATAAATCTTTAGAAAAATGAAATATCAATTCTTATCATCACACACACAAATTGGGAAACTGGTCCCATTATCCCTAGTTGGACCCACAATCCCAAATGGAAAAGGAGCTACTTTCAAGGTCTGGACTGGGTGGGTATCCCCCTTGTTGTAGACCTGATTTTTGGGGCTTCAATAGATCCCTTATTCATCCTTGGGAAAATTCAAAGAGGCAAGTGGCATAGGAGAAGTTTCTAGAAGATTCCATGAGAAACCACCTAGAAAACTGTCCCAGACATTTGTCCATCCTCGCCCATCGCACCCTATAGAAGGCCTAAACAGTATGAGTTGCACCCTAGCAGTGTACCACTCAATATGCATCACACTTTGCCAGTGGAGCAATCAATATGGTTCAATTTAGGCAATTTCTGGATGGTTTCTCAAATGGAACTTTTGCGGAATGATGTATTCAGATGACTATGTTCCTTTAGGGTATGAAACAACTCTTTTAGGTGTTGATGAGCCCTAATACATTGACATATAAGTTTGGGGTTGATGTGCCCAAATATGTCTATAACAATATGGTAGATTTAATTGATTAAGAATGAAAATCAACTCCTCCATGCTAGTTGGTGTAGGAATTTACAGGGTAAGTTCCTCAGAAAGAACACCAAAAGGACACCGCTCACAACCAGATCTCAAATCAATACACCAGTATTTTTGACGTGGTTAAAACCCTCAAAGAGGGAAACAGTCCACGGCTTGAGCCAACGTGGCCACTTCAGGCAATTTATTAATCAAAGAATGAAAATTTACATAAGCTTTCTCTCATAGACGGATTACCCGAACAATGACCCTCCATGCGCTTTAAATAGAACTCATGGACCAATCGGGTGTCAAGCCACGGATCAAGTGTCGGTAATACTGAGGAGAGAGTGAACTGCTGGATCACTACATATCGTGACCGTCAGATTGTAAGTTACAAAATGTACAACGGTAAAGAAACACACTTTACCTAACTCTATACTAGACCAAGTTGAACTTAACTATATCCTATGTGTCGGAATATCCTAACATCCCCCCTTAAGAACAACTTGGGATAGGATTGAAGGATTTACAAATATGACATGATAGGAGAAGGAAGGAGGCACTAGAGCCTATCCCCCCTTAGTGACAACTTCCTGAACTCCAAGCATATATCGAAGTTTAGTGAACTTCGCCTCTGTGAGAGCCTTTGTGAAGATGTCTGCAACCTGATCATCTGTTGAACAATATTGCACTTCAAGAACATGGTCATGAATGAGCTTTCTGATGAAGTGCATGTGTAGTTCAATGTGTTTGCTGCACTGATGCTGGAATAGATCTTTGCATAGCTGAATGGCACTTTTATTATCACACCAAAGTGTGGTTGGATGCTGCTGCTCAAAGCCAAATTCTGATAGAATCTGACGAAGCCACAAGGCTTCCTTACTAGCTTCCACGGCACCACGATACTCTACTTCTGCTGACGAAAGAGAAATGGTAGCCTGTTTCTTACAAGCCCATGTAATAGGTCCTGAACCAAGAGTGAAGACATAACCGGCAGTAGACTTCCGATCATCAGGGTCACCAGCCCAATCAGAATCAGTGAAACCAACTAATAGAGGAGCTGCTTTGGCACTGTAATGAATCCCAAACTGTACTGTACCTCGAACATAACGAAGTATTCTTTTAGCTGCTTTCCAATGACTTTCACGGGGGTTATGCATAAAACGAGCAACAAGGCCAACAACAAAGGAAAGGTCAGGACGAGTATGGGTTAAATACAAGAGTTTTCCTACAAGTTGACGATATAAGGTAGCATCAACTTCAGGAGAAGTACAAGAGACTGAAAGTTTGACTCCAGACTGAAAGGGAGAAGGGGCTGGCTTACAGTCTTCCATGTGAAAATGACGAATAATATCACAAGCATACTTGGACTGGGAAAGGGAAATACCCTCCTTGGATTGCAAGACTTGAAGACCGAGAAAATAGTGTAAGTGTCCTAAGTCTGTCATTTCAAATTTCTTTTCAAGGCTGGACTTCACATGGTTTATAAGGTTGGGATCACTACCAGTAAGAATAAGATCATCAACATAAAGAACAAGGATGATAAGAGAGTTGCCCACTTTCTTGGTGTAGATAGTATTGTCAGAATAACACCTAGAAAAGCCAGATTCTAAAAGAAAGCTATCCATTTTGGCATACCAAGCCCGAGGAGCTTACTTAAGACCATAAAGAGATTTCTTAAGTCGATATACAAGGATGGAGTCTGTTTGGATGAAGCCAATGGGTTGTTCCATATAGATTTCTTCATGCAAGTCCCCATGCAAGAAGGCAGATTTAACATCCATCTGATGGACTTCCCATTTTAAAGAGGCAGCAAGGGAAAGAACAAGGCGGATAGAGTTCATTTTGGCAATAGGGGAGAAGGTTTCAGTGTAGTCAATGCCTTCAACCTGTGAAAAGCCCTTAGCAACAAGACGAGCTTTATGTTTACCAACTTTCCCATCTGGTCCATACTTGGTTCTGTAAACCCATTTACATCTAACAAGTTTGCGTCCCTTTGGTAGAGGAACAAGATGCCATGTATCATTTGCCAACAATGAATGATATTCTTCATTCATAGCTGCTTCCCAATGTGGATGGCCTGAAGCTTCTGCAAAAGTGTCAGGATCATGATTTACTGGAGCTTGAGCCAGTAAAGAAGAGGCTCTTTCAAACTGAGAACGTGTACGTCGCTGATCTGTAGGATCACCGGCAAGATCACCTGCTGCATCCTGAGCAGTGTTGATAATATCGGTATCGGGAAAATATCGGCGAGGGTCCGGAAAATATCTTATCGGAAATATCGGCGAAAATATCGGCAAAATATCGGCAAATATCGGCAAGCATAAAAAATGCATAATATATTCATTTTTTTTCAGATTTCTAAACATATAAAGCAATAACAACATGAACTAAACACATTGGCACATAAATATGAAGAAAACACTGATATATATGATGTCAAATAGAAATGATACATCAAACTTCAAAGGCGATACCAAATCCTGCTGATCCCTGATAGTGATAAATTGATAATTGTCCAATCAAGGACTCAAACAAAAATTAAAATAACATCACACATCCTTGATAATTGTCCAATCAAGGACTCAAACAAAAATTAAAATAACATCACACATCATTGGCATAATTATGAGGATCTTTGTGATACACTCTCGACATGCTCTATAGACAGTCACAATCTAAGCATCATTGTGGTGAGAAGGATCTCGGTGATCCTATAGTAGCTCACTCTGTCTCGGCATACTTATAGTCTTAGAGTATTAGAGATATATGAACAAGAATAAATTATTGGTCTTTGTAACTCAAAAGATAAAGAAAACTCCACGCTATTTGTATGTTCTGGTTATGCTTCTCAATAGATATATCATATTACCAATATAATGTGTTGCAGGCTGCAGCGTTGCGTTGACGGTTGTATTATTGAACAGTGAAGACGTCGGGACTCGGACGATTGCACCGGGTAAACCCTCCTTCGCAGCACCGACCGCCACCGGTTCCGTCTCTCTCCAGCTCGCACGAAAACATTAACAAAGTGACGGGAAAAGCAAAACACTATAACCATTTTATAACCTGATTAAACCTAACCCGTGATATTTACAGTCGTAGCGCGATATTTATGAAAATATCGCCGAAATTTCGGAAATCTCGCGAGAATTTAAAAACATGAAAATATCGCGCTATTTTCCAGCCGAAATTTCGTTTTCACCAAAATCGCGCGATATTTACGAATATCGCCGAAATATCGGCGATATTATCAACACTGATCCTGAGTAGCACGGACCCATCTTGGAAGTTGAGGATCCTGAGAAGGTGGGGGAGGACTGTCATCCTCACTTTCATCATCTGAAGAAGAAATGTTTTCAAAAGTAGAAGAGATAGGAAGAGGTGGCACATCCGTCGGACTAGGCTCGCAGGCTGATTTATTTTCATCAAATTTTACATCTCTTCTAATGATAACATTTTTGGACTTAAATGGAATAAGTCTATAACCTTTTACATCTTCAGAATATCCAACAAAAGTACATTTCTCACTCTTAGGTTCTAAAGCTTTATGCTTTTCATCTGGAATATGGGCCCATGCTTCACTTCCAAAAACACGAAAGTGACTTACATCTGGTTTAATGGAACTCCAAGCTTCTTCTGGAGTGATATTCTTTAGAACCTTAGTAGGAGTGCGATTGATTATATAATTTGCACAATTAATTGCTTCGACCCAAAAACTAAGACTGAGTCCTTTAGATTGCAGCATACAATTAGCCATTTCCTTTAAGGTGCGATTTTTCCTTTCAGCTACACCATTTTGTTGTGGAGTGTATGGAACAGTATGTTTCATTTGAATTCCATTTTCAGTGCAAAAGTTGATGAATGTTTTTTTAACATATTCTCCACCATTATCAGTTCTTAGCTTAAGAATTTGATGTCCAGATTGTTTTTCAACAAAGGCTTTGAAGGCCAAAAAAGTGTTAAATACTTCGCTCTTGAGTTTTAAGAAGTATACCCAAGTGCGTCTGGAGAAATCATCAATGAAAGTTAAGAAATACTTGCAGCCAGAGAATGAAGCAATAGGAAGTGGACCACATAAATCATTGTGCACAAGCTGTAAAGGGGCTGAGGAGTGCCAAGAGGCACGTTTTTCAAAACTGTCACGATGATGTTTTCCGAGTACACTTTCGGAACAAACACCATCTCTGCAAGATACCATAGGAAGACCTGTCACCATATTTTCTTTACATAGATGTTGAAGGGAGCGATAGTTTAAGTGACCAAATCGCTCATGCCAAAGTTTGCTCACTTCATCATTATGAGCAACAAATACTGAGGGAAGATTTGATGACCCAAAGTTGTGAAACTTATACAACCTTGTGGAATCATCAGCAATACCAGTAGCTAGAATCTGTTTAGGATCTCTTAGATCCTTGATTACAACATCATGAGGTGAAAATTCAACAATTTTACCTTCACCTGAATGAGTTATCTGATATACAGATAGAAGGTTGCAGGATAAGGTTGGAACACATAATACATCATTAAACTGACCATTGTCTAGATGAACAGTTCCAGTCCCTACAACATTAAGAGATCTATCATCACCAACATATATATTTTTGGTGTTACAATCATTTAAAGAAGAAAACATGGCTTTGTTTTTGGCCATGTGATAAGAGGCTCCAGAATCAATGAGCCACTCATGAGAATGAGAAGAAGAAGATACATTTAATGCATAACCAGACTGAGATGATTGACAACGACATGCAGAAAGTGCCATTCCTGAAGATGAAGTTGAAGTTGAAGTTGAAGAATGCTCCACATGGATGTTATGTTTCTTCATTGCGGCTTCCAAGGCTTCCATCTTCTTAAAGCATTTAGATTCTAAGTGGCCATCTCGATTACAAAAGTTACAATGTCTATCAGTCTTCTTCCATTTGTTTTTATTGGTCCTATCATTTTGCTGAAAGGATCTTTCATTTTGAGGCTGAGTTTGCTTAGGACCCTTGTTTGGTTTAGGACCATTCTTTTTAGGATATGACTTCTTAGGATTCTTTGAATTTGGTTGCTGCTGGGCGGCTAACGCTTTCTCGGAAGAGTTTCCAAGATTAAGAAGACCAAGGTGTAAGAGTTTTTCTTGTTATCTTATTAAAGAATCACAAAAAGAGTCAAAGGAAGGGGCCTTGTAGTCTTTTCCTTGACAAATGAAAGCTTCCCTTGTAGAATGGAAGGTGGAAACAAATACAGAGTAGGCTGGTCCCAACTTAGTAAGGATGGAATAAATAAGGTTACTATCTTCTTTCTTAACCTTAACACCTTCCAAGAGATATCTAAGGGTCTTGAATTTGGACAAGAAATCTTCAATGCAAGAAAAATTATTAGGATCCAATGTAAGCAACTCATTTTCAAGTTGATGGGCTCTAATTTCATTTTTAATCCCAAAAACTTTAGTGATTTGTTCCAATGCTTCATGAGGAGTATCAAGTTCTGCAATATGGAATCTAAGATCACGAGAAATAGACATCCCTATCAAACCAAGTGCTTGATCTTGTCTATTTTCCCATTTTGCAGCCTTGTCTTCATCTTTTGGTTTCTTCTCTTGGCCTGTGGCTATTCTGTAGAGACCTTTACTTCTAAGTAAATCTTCCATGTAGGCTATCCATTGGAAGTAGTTAGTGCTGTCAAGAATGACTTGGCATGGACTTTCCATTTAAAAAAAAAACTGAAGCTGAAGATGCTGAAAGTAAGTGTTCCAATGGATAGATTTCGAAAAATTAGGCTGTTTTAAAAAAAAAGGCTCTGAAAAAGGCTTCCGGATGAAGAAGTTATGGCTTTTTGAAAGAAATTGTTGAAGTTGTCGGCAAAGTGCGCGAATGTGCAGGAATGAAAAAAACGCCCCCACAAAATGGAGATTTGAACCCAAGACCTCTACTCTCTTAAAATAGCTTTGAACCAATTGAGCTATACAAAAAATTTGAGAGAGAGAGAGAGAGAGAGAGAGAGAGGGGGGGGGCCTTGGGTTGCGTGCTTGCCTTGAGAAACCTCTTTTTTCCTACAAAACAAAAACACAAAACCCAACACGAATATGCAAAGAAAAATGAACCTTACGGCTCAAAGTTAGCTTTAGCCGGAAACTAAATATTTTTCTCAATGTTTCTGATTTTCCAAGATCACACTAAGGTGCAGGGAAAAGAGCATACGCATGAGAAAACAAACTTCCTTTCTGTTTCTGATTTGCCCAGATCGCACAGAGTCGCAGGGAAAAGAGCATACGCAGAAATGAAAGTATAGATCTGGTAATAAAAAAAGCTAAATAAACAGAAACCGAAATAACCAGAGAGAAAATAACAGTAAATTGCAGATAAACACTATATACCTCTAGATCTTAAAAATGACGCAGATAGGGCTACCGGAAACCTTTTCGCGTGAAACGAAAGGGTTTCCTCACTGGAACAGATGCTTCGAACACAACAGAGCAGTCCTCTCGGCCCGAAAGCAGTCAGAAACAGTAGATCTAGGAAACGATAGCCGCATGCAGTTCTACCGGCTTCAGATTTGGATCACCAACGGACGCGGCCCTCAAATAGCTCTGATACCATGTAGGAATTTACAGGGTAAGTTCCTTAGAAAGAACACCAAAAGGACACCGCTCACAACCAGATCTCAAATCAATACACCAATATTTTTGACGTGGTTAAAACCCTCAAAGAGGGAAACAGTCCACGGCCTGAGCCAACGTGGCCACTTCAGGCAATTTATTAATCAAAGAATGAAAATTTACATAAGCTTTATCTCATAGACGGATTACCCGAACAATGACCCTCCATGCGCTTTAAATAGAACTCATGGACCAATCGGGTGTCAAGCCACGGATCAAGTGTCGGTAATACCGAGGAGAGAGTGAACCGTCGGATCACTACATATCGTGACTGTCGGATTGTAAGTTACAAAATATACAACGGTAAAGAAACACACTTTACCTAACTCTATACCTAACTCTATACTAGACCAAGTTGAACTTAATTATATCCTATGTGTCGGAATATCCTAACAGTTGGGAAGTCAAGTATTTGAAAATGTGAGTGGAGAAGGGTGAAATTCTTTGAGATGTAGACATTTTGTTATCTATAGCCTGGGACAAGGAGTGTTTGTGGAAGTTGGCTGAAGAGATTGGGGAATTGTTGGTTTACAATTTCCTTAGTGTCTTGGACCTCTGGAGAAAATTGTATCCCAACGTTCAACAAGATTACCAATTGGTGGGGATTATTGAGACTTTTCTACTCTTGTGCTATAGAAAGTCCCCCCCCCCCTTGCCCCCCTTGAAAAAATGTTGGGTTCAACTAGGTGATAGGTAGGCTTGTGGTCTCCTTACAACACCATGGAACACGAAACTGATGGGTGCATGATTGTTGCATGGAAACTTAATATTCTTCTTTGGGACTACTAGGTATATTCTTTCCCTTCGTCTTTATCTCTGTTATTATTTCTTATGGGGAGAACATGGTTATTTTGGTGCTCATTGGAAAAGCTCAGATGCTACGAGACTGTTTTGTAAGGAGTTGGTTTGATTGGGATCCTAAGGCGAAAGGGTTTTGATTTTAGTGTCTACTATGCTAAATTGGGTGGGGTTGATTGTGTGTGGTATGTGAAGTTGTTTTCTATCAAATAATTTTGTTTCTTTCTATTTGTGATTGAAGGGGGGAGTAAGTCCATTTGGGTTAGTACTTGTATCCTTATTTCTTGGTATCAAGAATGGATGATCTCTCCATCATGTGGTGAGGGAATCCAATTCTTATTATGTTACCTTATTGTTACACAAAAAAATTTCATTGTCCCTGTACTCCCCGTTCCTTGATCCTAGAGGACCTCTACAGTGAACCCCGCATGCTTTTCCTTCATGGAGAAACTCCCATTATGTCCCTCTTCATGAGCAGATCATTTCCCTTTTGCACCATTTCCTCTGAAACTTCTGTTTTGCCCAATTTACAAGACCAAAGCTAATGGCCTTTCTCTCCCCCGCGCCAATGTGTAGAGATTATCACTATTCCCCGCGCCGATCGATGCAATTGAGCTGTGTTCCAATCACGCCAGTCCTATTATAGAAAGTTTTTTAAATTAGAGCTAAAGCTTCCATCTCTAGAAGCTCCGTAATGGAAGTCTTGTAAATGGTTTGGCCGGATGGGGTCGAGGATGACAGTTTGGGCTCATTTCCCCTATAATGATGGAACTACCTCAAGGGATAAGCCTTTCTCCCATAAGAAGAGGATCCATCTCCCATCCATCTTTCATATATAAACCTCTCTTCTTCCCAAGAACAAGCTAGTTAGGGTGTTGGCTGAGTGTGAGTATACTATTTTGATTTGACAAGCAAGCTATTACTAGTTGTAGCCATCTAGTTATGTGAGGGAGAAGTGTGTTTGGTTTGGAGTGAAGTCTAAAGGGAAGAGCCTTTAAACTATTGTTGTTTGAAGCCATCATGAAGTGCTAGCAGAAGTGTGTGGGAACCTGATCTTGTCAGAGGAAGACTGCGATGTCAAGATGAATGGTTGTAATCTCTCTTTGATATTAATATATGAAACTATCGATTGAATTCCTACATGTTTTGTAATATTAAATATTCGTGTCTTAATGCTTCTTGACTAGTTAAGTAGGTTTAATTGCAATTTGTCTATTATTATGTTTGTGTGTTGTTGTTGTTTACTTGTTTCAGGAGCTTGAAGAAGGAAGCGAGAGATTGCTGGAGCAAGAAAGAGAGGACATCATCAAGCAGGATAAGTGACCAAGAGGTAAGCCCTCTTGATTGATTCTAACCTAAGGAAACCTTCCATATAATGTATCTGTTGTGGTTAGACCCATTATCAGGCTAGAGGAATTCGTTTGTGTTCGCACTTATAATTTTACTTCACCACAAATTGGAAACTCCGCTGAGGAGATGCCATCCTTTTTTTTGTTTTGGATTTCATGATTTCATGAGAACTTTGCTAGTTTCGCGTTTTCCCTTTTGTTATGTTGCTTTTCTCCTGCTTACTGGATTAAGTCTAAAATCCATAGTAGCAGATTTGGTTCGTGCTTTGAATTTTTTTTTGTTTTCTTAGTTTCCTCAGACAATGCGTTTATTCAGCTGATAGTCACACCAATCAGAGTGAATTGTAGAGGAAAAGTCATGCCGACCACCCTCTGGCGCTTTTTTTTAGTTAGGCAGTTGTGTAGATCACTGTAAGTGAAGATTAGGGCTTGACCCCAATCTTGGCCAATGTATTATGCTCTTGTGATTTTGACCCTGTAAGCCTTTTAGACCGCCTTCTCTCTGACTAGAAAGATTTATTTAGCTTGCTTTGTGTGCTTGCTTTGTTTAGCCCATCTTCTGATTTGTTAAGTCTAGCCTTGTGTGAAGTACTAGTCAGTCGTGTCGGTCGTGCCATTCGACGCTAGTTGTAGTACTGTTCAATCGCGCCGGTCTCTGGGGTAAGAAAAAATCAGAATTTCTCCCATTTCAGTGCCACTGTGTCTTAACCCTTAGACCCTCTTCTTCGTCCCAGAAGTGACTAGGATGCTTTGTTTTCAATTGAATGAGTGAAAGAGTCTTATTTGTTCTCTCATTTTGAGTGTCTCTTTTCTCTTTCCAAGCATAGATTACATTGCTTGGTTTCTCGATTGAAGCATTTATGTGTTTGGTTTGTTCGATTCGAAAAAAAGTTGTTTTTAGTTTCATTTATAATGCTTTGGATTTGATTGATGCTTGTTTGTTCGGAATTGTGAAAATTTCCATTTAAAAAGCTTTATGTGAAAGATTCATTTTGCATCATCATAAGCATAGGAAATGAAATGAAACTTCTTTTGTTGTTAACGGAAGATTAAGTGCATTTAGGAGATTTATTAGAGAAAGATTTCATTCTTTGATCGATGCATTGATTGTGTGTTCTCTATCCCTCAATTAGTGTTAACTTTCATTGAAGACAAAGATCTATTTTCTCATATAGCTGCATATAGGAGTTTTCAGATAACAGCGATAGGATCTTGTAATTGAAACCTAATTCAAGATCAACTGTTAAAATTTATTGAATCAACCTAAGAAAGCATTGAAACTTAACACTAATATTTAGTGGTCTAGGCTAGAGATGTGTTTCGGCATCTTTAAACCTAGTAGTTGTCATTCGCTTTAGCATTAGATAGCACTAGTATGGAGTTGTGCTCCCCATACCATCGTGTATATAAATGGAGACCCCACTAGGTTTGAAATCCTTTATCCATTGGAAGATGAGTTTGTCGCCTTGTAAACATGATACATCGAACACAGCATTCAGGGAGATTTCCTGCCTGTACTTCTTGGTTCACCAGGAAGTATTCTGTAGTTCATGGTTACTTGGTAATCCTTTATGCCTAGAGTACCTTGAGTAGTCATTTTTGATCTTTACTGACTCTTTAAATTTGAAAAGATCATCAATCACTTGTCCTTTTGAGCCCGTTTCCAATCGAAAGTGATAGAGTCACCTTTCGTCCTTTTCTTGACTCTTAAAATATGAAAAGGCAAAGTTTTGTTTCTGTGTCTTAAAATTAACTACCCACGAAATATTCCTTGTTAAACTTATCTTCCTTAGTGATTATTTAGGGTCAATTCCAATGGAAAAATTTCTAGATTCCACCAGTCAAGGGTTCCCCTCGGATGGGAATCTTGGTCCTTTTCCTTCTTTTGGAAATGCTGGTGATCCTTATATGACAATGTTCTCTGTTCTTGGGTTAACCATTGGTCTACCTGTTTGGTTGTTTTCGACCTCGGTGGTCCCAAGTGTCTCGAATCCTGTACAAACATCTCCTCCATTTGAATCACGTCACGATGATTCTAAGGTTTTCCTCTAGCCTTCTGCCCCCATTTCTTCACCCTTCTCTTCTACTTTTCTTGGTGAAAGTTTCAACTCTAGTAACCAGGAGGCTAAGAAGAAGAAGTCAAATAATGAAAGGCTAACCATGCAACTATTTTTCCAAATGCACCTCCCGTAGACAAACCTTACGATCCTCCACAGAAGGTCAGATTCCCTTGTAGGTTGTCTAAGGGTGACCATCTCCTTCTAGACTGTCCCGACATTCCCAAAGTCTTAGAGGTATGGTCTGAAGACCTGAATCGACCATCCCCATCGACCTCCGGTGTTAGGGTCCCACCCTAACTCCCTTATTTATGTCATGGGATCACGTCATAGTCAAGAGTCAATAAAGCCCATATTAATATTTGTAAGTGGTTAACCCGCAATTAATGACGGGACCACAGTTAGTTGCAAATGGGCGGTAGTATTAGATAGATGGTATTAATAAAACCCATGGTATTGGCCCGTGGTATTGCATGTATGAGTCATATATAAAGGATAGAGACTCCCTGCGAGGAGTATCTTGTCTTGTTTTGTAATCGAGCTCTGCTCTATTGGAGGTTGCCCCCTCGAAGAGGCCTGTGAACATTTCTCTCTGAATAATAAAATCATTTCTATTCTGTGCTCTGGGTATATTTTCTTCGCATATTCTGTGTTCTCGGTATCTTTTCTTCGCAAATTCTATGTTTGGGTATTACTTTGCAGGTTAAGAGCATAACAAGTGGTATCAGAGCACTTTCTAGGGCTTGGTGGGATCTCCAAATTTTAACAAATTTTTTTTTGGCTAGAGACGTGTTCCGGCGTCTTTAAACCACGGGATCTGTCGTTAAGCGCATAAACCTGTGGATTTGGGGAGGCATGCACGCAGGAAATACAAGAGGTGGTCACGTCTATTGGACTCCCTTGTAACCCCTGTGGGTACCCCTTCGAGTAGTAGCGCATTAGACAGAACCGCGCACGGACTGTCTTCCACATACCCTCTGGGTATATAGGAAGCCCCCTAGCTCCCTTGAAACCTCGCCATAGATAAACCTTCGGCCGTCTTGTGGCTACAGTACACCGAGAACAACACTCGGAGAGATTAGTCGCCCGTACGATAGGGTAGTCGGGTTGTACGGCTAAGGGTACGGTTGATCCTCCTTAGTTAGAGCCCTGAAACATTGGGCCGAGTACTACTGTCAGACCCTTATGTATATTGCGATCTGTAGCACCTAACACTCCTCAAGACCATAGTTCCCTTTCTATCGGGGGATCACACATCACCTATTCTAGATCAGCAAGTGCAGCAGCAGCCGACATCAGTCCCGCAGCTCCATCAGATCAGCAGCAGCATTTGTTCCACCATTTAGATCTCTCAGATCCACCAGATCGGAGTAGTTGTGAAGGGTTCCTGTCCCTGGATATAATTTTCGCAGGACTTTTGGCGGCATTGACATTCTGAGGATTTGGCGACTGCAGTATTGATCAGGAAGGAGTAAAACTCCGTTAGGAGTTTTCCAAAAAAAAAAAAAAAAAAAGTCTGAGATCTTCCGGGGCGCTTATTGGTGACCTAGCCCATCAGAATCAGGACGACGAGCTGAGAAAGGTGGTACCATTCAATTTCTTAGTAAAAAATTTTTAGGCGGTCCCAATTTTTCATCAGGTTGGTGTATGTTAGAAACTCACGCTCAAGCGATGGCCAATGAAAGGATCAACAAAATTGAAGACCATGTGAACTCCCTCCAAACTGCGGTGAAGAATATCGAACTTGAGCTTAAAGGAATAAGTCACCAGATACATGATGCACTCCCAAAGGGCAAGGAGCCAGCCCACGAGGAGGCGTATAATGGCCATGAATACCATGAGGGTGAGTCCAGCCACTCTCATCACGTCTGGCACACCCATCCACCACCCAGTCAGCGACCTCCCAAGTTGGATATGCATAAATTTGACGGTTCTCACACGTCCGCATGGCTAGCACAAATGGAGCAGTATTTCCAATTGAATCATATCATAGATGAGGGGACTAAGCTTATGGTGGGCACCATGTACTTGGACAATGAACGATGGCAATGGAAGGAATGGCATCAGCGTTGCAATGGACATTTTCAGAATTGGGCCCAATTTGCCAAAACTCTTCGCAGTCGCTTTGAACAGGAAGACTCTTTTTTGGGGCGTCTCACTAAGCTCCGACAGACGGGTACAGTGGAGGAATATATTACTGCTTTTGAAGCCTTAGCCTTCCGCACTAGGGGTCTCACATATGAGTTCTACATGGAATGCTTTATCAGCGGTCTTAAAGAAGCCATCAAAGCTCAGGTTCTACTCCACCACCCTCCCACATGGACAGAGGCTTGCCAGGTAGCCCGTAAGGTGGAACGTGCATTAACAGCCCAATCCATCCGCCCCAACTTCCTCGCTAAAGGTCGTCCCTCACAGGCTCCCAATACGACTCAGACACTTAAGATTCAAAAGGTGTCACCTACGGAAATGGCCGAAAGAAGGAAGCAAGGACTATGTTACTACTGTGATGAAAAATATTCCCCGGGTCATAAATGCAAAGAGCACAAGTTTTTTCAAATAGATGCCACTGACTACAGCTCCACCGAGGAAGATCCACCACTTGAGGAACCGGAGGTGATCGAAGAAGATAACCAAAAGGAGATTGTATCTGATGAACCAATTATTTCGCTAAATGCATTGGCAGGAATTTCTTCCCCTCAAACTCTCAAAATCAGGGGTTTTCTTAAACATCGCCCAGTAGTAGTCTTGATTGATAGTGGAAGTACCCATAATTTCATCCATCAAAAGATCGCTGAAGCAGCACATTGTTTCGTCCGGGTAGTTTCTAACTTCCAAGTCCAGATTGCAGATGGGGGCACAATGAAATGTGAAGGTTGCTGTGAAAATGTCAAAATTCAAATGGGGGATTATCAATTGAAAACCCACATGTTTGCAATACACATGGGGGGTTGCGACATTGTCCTAGGCGCGGAATGGCTCCGCACTCTTGGGCCAATCACAATGGATTTCCAGGAGTTATATATGAGTTTTAAGCAGAACAACTCCACACATACCCTCCGTGGACTACAGGCGGGAGCCCCCTCTATCATCAGCTCGCATAGGATGGAAAAATTGTTAAAAAAGGGCCATCATGGAGTGGTAGCTCAATTTAATGCCATCCAGGTAGTAGACACCATGTCTCTGCCAATTCATCCTGAGATGCAACAGATTTTAAATAAACATCGGACGGTCTTTGACAAGCCTCATGAGCTTCCACCCTCGCGAGGGGAACATGATCATAACATCACATTGGTTCCAGGGGTCCAACCCCCAAATGTGCGGCCATACAGATATCCGTTCACCCAAAAGAATGAAATAGAAAAAATAATCAAGGAATTGTTGGAAGCAGGTGTCATTCGTCCCAGCATTAGTCCTTATTCATCCCCAGTAGTCATGGTCCTCAAGAAAGATGGGGAGTGGCGGATGTGTCCCGACTTCAGGGCCCTCAATAAGTTAACAGTCAAAGATAAATTTCCCATCCCGGTGGTTGACGATTTGCTGGACGAACTTAATGGGGCTCAATTCTTCACTAAGTTGGATCTTCGCTCAGGCTACCACCAAATTCGCATGAAGGAAGTCGACATTCCCAAGACAACTTTCAGAACTCATGAAGGCCATTATGAGTTCCTGGTCATGCCATTTGGTCTCTGTAATGCCCCCTCTACTTTTCAGAGCCTTATGAATCACCTCCTCAAACCATATCTCAGAAAATTTGTCCTTGTCTTCTTCGATGACATCCTCATCTATAGTGGCACTTGGGCAGCACATCTTCAGCATGTAGATCTACTCTTGCAAATGCTCCGCACGCATAAATTATTTGTCAAGATGTCTAAGTGTTCGTTTGGCATGGAAGAAGTTGAGTATTTTGGCCACATTGTGGGGCGTGAAGGTGTCAAGGTGGACCCCAAAAAGATCCAGGCAATGCAAGAATGGCCTCAACCTAAGACCTTGAAAAGCTTGAGAGGATTTTTGGGTCTCACAGGCTATTATCGTAAATTTGTCCGCAACTATGGCCGCATAGCGAAGCCCCTAACGCAACTCCTAAAGAAAAATTCCTTCTTCTGGAATGAGGAAGCACAACAGGCATTTACCGCTCTCAAAACCGCCATGTGTTCCACTCCCGTCTTAGCACTACTGGACTTCACCAAATCATTTTTCATTGAATGTGATGCTTCGGGAATAGGTATTGGAGCGGTCTTAATGCAGGAAGGGCGACCATTGGCCTTCACTAGCCAAAAACTAAGTGGGAGGAATCTGGGCCAATCTACCTACGAGAAGGAAATGATGGCCATCTTACATGCAGTCGAGACCTGGCGACCTTACTTGTTGGGGCGACGTTTCCAAATCCGCACAGATCATCACAGTCTTAAGTATTTTTTGGAGCAACGCCTATCTTCCCCACAACAAAATAAATGGTTAGCCAAAATGCTGGGATATGATTATGAGATCATTTACAAGAAAGGGAAAGACAACAGGGTAGCAGATGCATTGTCACGCCAACTTGAGGAGGAAAGTACTCTGCTCGCAATTTCCCTCCCCATTCCAGACTGGATTGAAGAGGCTCGCAGGGAATGGTTTTCACATCCCGGGCTCTCCCAACTCATTTCTCAATTGCAGGTAGATCCTAATTCCAGCAAGGGCTACTCGTGGCAGAATGATATTCTTCGCTACAAGGACAGAGTCATAATATCACCAACATCCACCCTCAAAAGTCGCATTTTGGAAGAATTGCACTCATCTCCCATTGTAGGACATTCGGGCTTTCAGAAGACGTATGCTCGCACCAGAAGATCATTTTTTTGGGCCGGCATGAAACAGGACATCCTTACTTTTGTAGCAGAATGTGACGTCTGTCAACGCCACAAAGGGGAAACCGTCAACACACCAGGCACATTACAACCATTGCCCATTCCGGCGTCAATTTGGACGGAGGTCTCCATGGATTTCATTACAGGTCTTCCAAAGTCTGGGAACAAGTCAGTCATCATGGTGGTTGTGGACCGACTGTCGAAGTATGCTCATTTCTGCGCCCTACCCCAACCATTTACACCAACTTTGGTTGCTCAAACTTTCATGGATCAGATCTTCAAATTGCATGGCATGCCCACTTCTATTGTGTCGGACCGTGACCCAATCTTCACCAGTAATTTTTGGTAGGAGCTCTTCAGAATACAAGGCACTCAACTCAAACTCAGTACTTCATATCATCCGCAAACAGATGGTCAAACCGAAGCCGTCAACAAATGTCTAGAAACCTACCTTAGGTGTTTCACTTCAGAAAAGCAACACCTTTGGGTACAGTGGTTACCTCTGGCGGAATGGTAGTATAACACCAACTATCATGCCACCACCAAAATGACTCCCTATGAAGCAGTCTATGGACAACTTCCGCCTTCCCCTACTTCTTATCTCACGAGGTGATCCAAAGTACAAGCCGTGGATCAACTCCTACAACACCGCGCAACCATGCTTGCCCATCTGCGCGAGAATCTTCATCAGGCTCAGAACCGTATGAAGCAACAGGTTGACCAACATCTCTCAGAGCGCCAATTTCAAGAAGGGGATCAGGTCTTTTTGAGGCTGCAACCATATAAGCAAACATCACTGAAAGACAAGGGTTGTCAAAAGCTCTCTCCAAAATTCTACGGACCATACCAAGTACTTCAGCGCATTGGAGAAGTGGCTTACAAGTTGGCTTTGGCACCTACAGCAAAAATCCACCCAGTTTTCCATGTATCGTGCCTCAAGAAAGTGATTTGGAACAATTGCCGAGTTCAAACAAGTCTACCTGAATTGGACGAAGAAGGGTCAATCTGGCTTCAACCTGAACAGGTTCTAGACACACGAGACAAGCACCTGCGCGGCCGCATGATTAAGGAGGTCCTCGTCAAATGGAAAGACACCTCTCCGGAAGATGCAACTTGGGAACCAGCCACTATTCTTCAGCGGTTTCCGCAGCTTCAGCCTTGAGGACAAGGCTAGTCGTAAGGGGGAGGGCATGTTAGGGTCCCACCCTAACCCCCTTATTTATGTCATGGGATCACGTCATAGTCAAGAGTCAATAAAGCCCATATTAATATTTGTAAGTGGTTAACCCACAATTAATGACGGGACCACAGTTAGTTGCAAATGGGCGGTAGTATTAGATAGATGGTATTAATAAAACCCACGGTATTGGCCCGTGGTATTGCATGTATGAGTCATATATAAAGGATAGAGACTCCCTGCGAGGAGTATCGTGTCTTGTTTTGTAATCGAGCTCTGCTCTATTGGAGGTTGCCCCCTCGAAGAGGCCTGTGAACATTTCTCTCTGAATAATAAAATCATTGCTATTCTGTGCTCTGGGTATATTTTCTTCACATATTCTGTGTTCTCGGTATCTTTTCTTCGCAAATTCTATGTTTGGGTATTACTTTGTAGGTTAAGAGCATAACATCCGGAGATCATGTCAATGTTACGCCTTCAACTAATGATGGTAAGAAGAAAGGGAAGATTAAATTCCCCCGTAGGTTATGTGAAGGAGAGCATCTTCTTCACCGTTGTCCTCTTATGGATAAAGCTTCCAAAGTTTTGGAAAACCTTGCAGCTCCTCAACCCCAACTTCCTGTTGGTTATCATAGGCTTTCTTCTGACCCTCTCCTGGTGTAAAGAGATTGACTTGGATTCATCTCATGCCTATCTTTCTCTCCCTAAGCGAGACTCTCTTGTGTCTATCCCCGACTAACCATTGGTTGGAAAGAGTGTCGACTTGGTTCTGTCACTAGTTGTTCACTTTGTTTTTGGAAAGAGTGGTGATCATACTGCTCATGTTCTTCTTGTCTCCTTAGATTCTCATGAATCGAAGAGTGACCCTCATGTCCCAGTTGTTTAGGAGTTTCCTTCTCCTATTCCTGTATAGCATGGGGACAATCATATGATACCCCCACCAAGTAGTTTTTTTGTCTCTTTCGATCGGGGTCCATTGAGTGCTTTTTGCCTCCCATCTTATGTGCCTTTCCAGATCATAGTACAAGCCTATAATATGGTAGTACCTGGCACTATATTATATGAAGGTGTGTCTGTTAGCATCATGTCTTCTACTACTTGGAAAGCATTGGGCTCCCCACAGCTTGTGCCTATCACTCAGAATCTGTCGGCTTTCAACAGAGGAACCAGTCAACCCTTAGGGGTCCTTCCAAAGTTACCTATTACTTTGGAAGGGAAGACCATATATATATACATGATGGTAGTCCAAGGACCTTTAGATTTCAATATCCTCCTTGGACGTGACTATTTTTATGTCATGGGAGCTCTTGTTTCTTCACTTTTCTGTGTGGTTTGTTTTTTGCACGAAGGGAGAATTGTGATTATTGATCAACTATCATTCATTGGTCACCAAGCATCTCCTTTGCAACCATCATCCCCTATCGGCTCTTGTTTGCAAGCAGTGCCCTCCTCACCATAGGCCAATTATGTGGCTACCCGTTCTGTCTCCACATCTGCTAATGATCACACAGGTGGTATACTATGTCATTTACTGGGGGCATTTGAACCCAATCTGTCTATGGTACCAATTGACATGTATTCCTCCTAGAGCATGGTTCTTTTGTGTAGTGAAGACCTCTTGGGAGCCATGTTCTCATATGGTTCATGAACATATGTGATGAGGATAGTTCCTAGTCTTGTGTCAACCTTGTTAAAAAATGAAAGAAAAGTGCGAGCATAGTTCATTGTCTTGTGTCAAGCTCGTTAAAAAATGAAACAAGGAGCTATGAGGATAGTTCTTTTACTATGTCAACCTCATTAAAAAAATGAAGCAACTCCCTTTTCAAATCAAGTCTTTGATTAAGATCTCATAAAATCCCAGTCAAGTCTTTCCAAGATCTTGAAAGTGAACCTTCATTCCATCCACCTAGTTGATTGACATGAAGCTTGGGGGGCATGTGCCTCATCTAAGTCATTATGTTGGGGGCATGCAAACTTATAGTAAGCATAGTTTTTCATTTCAAGCTTGTGTAAACATGAAACAAAATCCAAGCAAAGTTCTTCATGGTTCAAGCTTGAGTAAAAATGAACCCATGCCCGATTTACATCTCGTGATTGTCGTTCTAATGCGTTAATTTCTGCTGGATGAGCCTTGGTTGTTTCATTCCATCGTCACCATCTCTTTGGCCAATCATATGCTTTCACTTGGTTTTTTTTCCTTTCTTTAGGAACTACAACAATGAGTGGTTTTACTAGCCAGCCTCCTAACCATTACATGTTTTGAGTAGTTCCAATATTGCGGGAACCAGTTGCTACCCTTTATACCATTCGTTCTCCAGGACGATGCACCTTTAAGCTCTTTTCTGACTTATAAAAGATAAAAAGATTGCCGAGTATTTTTCCCCTTTCTGGCTCATTAAAGAGAATAAAAATAGGGGGTCCGCTTTCAACTCTTTTCCAACCCTTTAAAAACGAAAAGATGGTTGAGTCCTTGTTGTTTCGAACTCGTTAATGGATGTGAAACGTCGTGAACCCAATATAATTTTACCACTTTTTTGGGCTGGGAGGCACTATTTATGAAAAAGGTACTCCTTGACTGAAATGGTCAAGCGGTTCTCTCAAGTATTTTTTTTCTACCTTTTCGAGCTCAAGAGACACAAATGTACGAAAAGGGACCATGCGGAGTTTTCGTTTACATGTCTTTTTAAAACTCTATAAACATGAAAAAGGTACCGAGTTACACCTTTGTCGGGCTCATTAAACTATTAAACGACATCGGATTCATCACCATGATGAACACAAGCTTCTCCTTCCTAGGGCTCTGTTGTGGAGGTACAACCTCTCTGCGGACAGAGACGATCCCTACTAGCCCAGACCGGGTCTAGCAACAATCACACAATGCTACCACGCAAGTTCTTAATTGCAAATAAAAAGTGGATGGTGAGAACCTACTTGGATTCCAACGCTAGTGTTTGTAGGAGAGATGTCGCCCTCGTTCCTTTGCCTTGGCTGATCACGATCCCCACAATCTCCGTGATTGGACACCTGCACATGCAAAGAACAACACGAATACAAGCATAAAAGCTAGTAGATGCGATTATATATCAGTCAGAAAAGATATAACTCAGCATCAAACATAAGATAATGAGAGTGGAACCATAATGATAGTCATCTATTATTAATAAATAAAAAAGAAGAATACAACCATTGTTCTGACGTCAAATCCTCCTTTGGCTGGGTAGTCAGCTACACAAGTCTTGCAAAGCTTGTTGGGATGAGGAACAAGCCTCTCTCTCTTTGGGTGACAAGAATCTCCTTACTTAGATTTGGCCTTATGGGTGCAAAGAAGGCTCTTGCAGCTTCAAACTCTCTATCACTATGCTGGAATTACTGACTAGAACTACTGTAACTAGCTTACTCAAGGCATAGAGAAAAGCTTTTATAGATAGAGAAGAAAGAGATAGGATCAACCACATTATTCATGGGATTGGCTTTATCACTTGGAAACTTCCATGAAAGGTGGCAAACCACTTTTCCTTCTATGGAGATTCGAAGCCAAACCATCCTAGCTCAGCATAGATTCAGTTGGTGAATGGGTTGAAGAGAACCTTCAGGAGCTTGTTGGTTAAAAACTTTACTCAATTTGGTTGGTGCGAGTGCGACTCTGAGACAGAGCGCCAATGGTGCGCCCTTTTTAGAGGATTTCCCTCATTGGCGCGGGCAGTGAACTGTGGACCCGCGCTAATGCAAAAAGAGCTGTTTTCATGGGTATTTTGCAGGAGATGTCTTCAGGGCATATGAAGCTCATACTTAGAGGAATATGATGCAAGTGGTTTCAGGTCATGTCACTTCTCACAGGTCTCGGAATGAGTCCTCCAGTGTGCGGGTGAGGGGTAATAGGGACGGTGACAAACGGTGACAAATTGCTGTGTAACAGATGCCCCCTAAAGCATGAGGCCCGAGAGAGAGAGGGGTGAAATGCTTTACAAGAACATGCGTAACTGAAAACACGGCCGCCGGAGAACCTGTGAAAAGAAGTACAACTGATATCTCAAGTACATGATATATGTGGTATGGGCGCAACCATCCATAACAGAGTACATAATAATCTAGATCCAAGGCATGGACGTAGCCATCCAGAGAGGATCGATAAATAGACTCATGCATGGTTGCAGCCATCCAGTGAATGAGTCATGGAATGATCATAATAATCCACAAATCACAGCCTGGATTCCAACAGACAAAATCTAGGGTCTTGCGCTCCATCTCGACCCGAACAGAGTACAAGTCCAAGCATGCGAATATAGGAGTTGAAGTCGAACATGCATGAACATCGTCTGATTACCAGTCAATGATGAAAACTGTTAACAGACGCGAGAGGTACCACCAATGATGACAATGGTCCTCAAGGTACTATAGGTACAATCTACAGCATGCGAATCAATGAGCTGGTGTCGAACACCCATAGAATCATACGATCGGAGGCCAATGCTGAAAACCTCTCGTCGAACACGAAGAACCTGCCATTGAGGCATGCAGGCTCCAAGGAACCGGAAGGGAGTCTCTAGATCAGCTTCCTGGATAATGAGCTAAAGTCGACAGGAAGTGACCTTGATCAAAGGTGGGCCATAGTGTTTCCCACATCAGTGACACGAGACAGAGGAAGGATGTTGTGGTGAATCAAAATTATGTGAGGTATCAGAGGGAGGTTGTAATTCTGCAGATATCAACTTCTCTTGAACATATCGGTGGCACGACAGTGGACTTGGCAGTATTTGACATCAAAATGAGCAGAGTTCATGGTGACAAGGCAATGAGCAGATGAGAGGTCAAATAGGATAACCCAAACCCATGGAGGCAAGTGTAAAAACAAGATGAGATGTCCCCACCCAGACACGAATGTAGACTAGTGCCATGTTCAAGAGCGACATACTACCGACACGACAATAATTATGGGTCCATTTTCCCCACCATTTCTGATGATTACCCCAGTTATTTTTAACAAGCTTGACGGGGATAGCATATGCTTGTGAGCGTCATTGTGACAGAACCTGATGTCATTAAGTTTTAACGAGTTTGAAAAAGGAAGAACTCGACGTCTTTTCCTGTTTAGAGAGTCTGAAAAGACAACAGAAAAGAAAACTCCAGGGTGGTCCTTTTTCGTAAAGTTGTTTCTCCCGAGCCCAAAAAAGTATAAAACAATGCTCGAAAGAACCGCCCGACCATTACGATCGCGGAGTACTTTTCATCTATAGTGACATCGATCTGAAAAAGTAAAAAAGCGATCAACATCACGTCGTTTCGTAACCATTAACGAACCGGAAACGACAAGGGTCCGACGATCTTTTCGTTTTTACACGATCGGAAAAGGGTTTAAAGACGACCGCCTCTTATTTACGTTTAACGAGTCAAGAGGGGTAACTCGGCGATCTTTTCATTTTTAGTGAGTCAGAAAATAGCTGAAAGATGACTCCACAGTGACTTTTTCGTGTATTTACCGAGTCCGAAAAAGTATAAAATACAACTCGTTTCACCATCGAAATTGCAAAAAGGACCTGTCATAGCACCAGAAGCAAGCGTAAAATCCATTTTCGACCAAAAATATATTAAAATATTCAAAAAATGACTCTTTAAACCTAATTACAAGTCAAAAAGTCTATAAATATGGTGAAAATGTAAAAAATAAAATTACTTTTACTTTTTACCTCTTGCATAGTAGTAGTGGTCCATTTGGGGAGCAAACTTCGAGCAGCGATTACCGCCAATCCGTGAAACCATTTGAGATTCCGCCAGTTCCAGGTAAGAGGTGCTTCCCTTAGCTCCATTTTCATACCTTTTTATGCATTTTGTTCCCTAATTGAGCCTCCAAATTGTTGTGGAGGTAAATCCTCTCTGCGGACAGAGACGATCCCTACTAGCCCAGACCGGGTCTAGCAACAATCACACAATGCTACCACGCAAGTTCCTAATTGCAAATAAAAAGTGGATGGTGAGAACCTATTTGGATTCCAACGCTAGTGTTCGTAGGAGAGATGTCACCCTCGTTCCTTTGCCTTGGCCGGTCACGATCCCCACGATCTCCGTGATTGGACACCTGCACATGCAAAGAACAACACGAATACAAGCATAAAATCTAGTAGATGCAATTATATATCAGTCAAAAAAGATATAACTCAACATCAAACATAAGATAATGAGAGTGGAACCATAATGATAGTCATCTATTATTAATAAATAACAAAGAAGAATACAACCATTGTTCTAACGTCAAATCCTCCTTTGGCTGGGTAGTCAGCTACACAAGTCTTGCAAAGCTTGTTGGGATGAGGAACAAACCTCTCTCTCTTTGGGTGACAAGAATCTCCTTACTTAGATTTGTCCTTATGGGTGCAAAGAAGGCTCTTGCAGCTTCAAACTCTCTATCACTATGTTGGAATTACTGACTAGAACTACTATAACTAGCTTGCTCAAGGCATAGAGACAAGCTTTTATAGATAGAGAAGAAAGAGATAGGATCAACCACATTATTCATTGGATTGACTTTATCACTTGGAAACTTCCATGAAAGGTGGCAAACCACTTTCCCTTCTATGGAGATTCGAAGCCAAACCATCCTAGCTCAACATAGATTCAGTTGGTGAATGGGTTGAAGAGAACCTTCGGGGGCTTGTTGGTTAAAAACTTTACTCAATTCGGTTGGCGCGAGTGCGACTCTGAGACAGAGCGCCAATGGCGCGCCCTTTTTAGAGGATTTCCCTCATTGGCGCGGGCAGTGAACTATGGACCCGCGCTGATGCAAAAAGAGCTATTTTCATAGGTATTTTCCAGGAGATGTCTTCAGGGCATATGAAGCTCATACTTAGAGGAATATGATGCAAGTGGTTTCAGGTCATGTCACTTCTCACAGGTCTCGGAATGAGTTCTCCAGTGTGCGGGTGAGGGGTAATAGGGACGGTGACAAACGGTGACAAATTGTTGTGTAACAGGCTCGTTAAACTTACTAGTTCGGATTTGTCCGAAGTATGAACTTACAATGTAAGCATATGCTATCCCCTTCAAGCTTGCGATTAAAAAGTAATTGGGGAACTCGCTAGAAATGGTGGGGGGGTGGGAATTTTAAATCTATCGAGTCGTGTCGGCAGCTCACTCTTAAACATGACACTCTTTGCTTTGTGTCGGGTTGGGACATCCTCCTTTACATCGTTGACCTTCTTAGGTTTGGGCCATTCATTTTTGCATTCCATCTGATCTCTGATATGTCACCATGACCACCGATCATATGGATCCAAAAGTTGCCAAAATTCCAGTTGTGTCGTCGATATGTTCAAGAGTTGTCCTTCTGTAGTTACACTTACCTCTGTTTCTCTGTATCATCCAAAATCATTTTGCATCCTCTCATCTCATGTCAATGATGGGATTATGGGAAGTTGATCGAGATACTCCCTTCCAGTACCTTAGAGCTTTCATGCCTCAATGGAAATTTCTTCGCACTCGATGGGAAGTTCACATCATTAGCTTTCAATTGAGTGATTTCACGAGTGTTAAATTTCAGTTCCTATATTCACATTCTGTGAATTGTGCTGATAGTACCTTGAAGGCCATTGTCATTATTGGTGGTTTCTCTCGCGCTTGTTAATAGTTTACATCATTGACTGGTAATCAAGTGACTTTATAGCATGTTTGACGTCAACACATCTATTCGCATGCTAGGATCTGTACTTTGATCAGGTCGTGTTGGAGCGCAAGACCCTGGACTCAGATCACGAAAGTCCAGGTTGCGAAGTGGTGTGACATGGTTTATGATGATATGCATGTCTCTATTAGATGGCTGGCTGTGACCAGACCATGAGTTATCATATGTGATCCTTCTCATTATTGGATGGTTGCGACCATAACTTGGTTTCGTTATGATCCTCTTTGACGGATGGCTATGCCCATGCCTGGATCCATTTACATGATCATTCTCTGGATGGATGTGTCCATGCCACGATTCATGTATCATTTGACAGAGATCTCAGTTTATGTATATGTATCTGTACTTGGTTGTAGGTTTTCCAATGATAGAGCAGTTCCCCACACTAATTTATAAATAATTTCATCCCTCACTCCAGTTCGGCCTTCATGCTTTAGGGAGCATTTGTTACACAACATTTTGTCACTATCCCTGTACTCCTCATTCCTTCATCCTGAAGGACCTCTACACTGAACCCCGCATGCTTTGCCTTCATGGAGAAACTCCCATTATGTCCCTCTTCATGAGCAAATCATTTCCCTTTTGCACCATTTCCCCTGAAACTTCTATTTTGCCCAATTTACAAGACTGGTGCTAATGGCCTTTGTCTCCCCCATGCCGATGTGTAGAGATTAGCAATATTCCCTACGCCAATCGATGCAACTAAGTTGTGTTCTAGTCGCGTCGGTCCTGTTATGGAAAGTTTTTTAAATTAGATCCGAAGCTTCCATCTCTTGAAGCTCCATAACGAAAGTGTGGTAAATGGTTTGGCCGGATGGGGTCAAGGATGATAGTTTTGGATCATTTCCTCTATAATGATGGAACTACCTCAAGGGATAATTCTTTCTCCCATGAGAAGAGGATCCATCTCACATCCATCTTTCCTATATAAACCTCCCTTCTTCCCAAGGACAAGCTAGTTAGAGTGTTGGTTAAGTGTGAGTATACTATTTTGATTTGAAAAGCAAGCTATTATTAGTTGTATCCATCTATTCGTGTGAGGGATAAGTGTGGTTGGTTTGGAGTGAAGTCTAAAGGGAAGAGCCTTTAAAATATTGTTGTTTGAATCCATCATGAAGTGCTAGCACAAGTGTGTGGGAACCTGGCCTTGTTAGAGGAAGACTGCGACGCCAAGTCGAATGGTTGTAATCTCTCTTTGATATTAATCTATGCAACTATCAATTGATTTCCTACATGTTTTTTAATATTACATATTCATGTCTTAATGCTTCTTGACTCATTAGGTAGGTTGAGTTGCAATTTGAATATTATTATGTTTGTGTGTTGTTGTTGTTTACTTGTTTCGGGAGCTTGATGAAGGAAGCGAGAGATTGTTGAAGCAAGCAAGCGAGGACATCATCAAGCAGGATAAGTGACCAAGAGGTAGGCCCTCTTGATTGATTCTAACCTAAGGAAATCTTCCATAGAATGTATTTGTTGTAGCTAGACCCATTATTGTGCTAGAGGAATTCGTTCGTGTCCGCACTTATAATTTTACTTCACCACACTTATTTTATATTTAGGTCAGTGTAGTGGTTTGTCTTATTGGGTTGACAAGGGGACTAGATGGGAGCCCTCTATGTGCATAATTTCTATTGGGTCTTTAGGTTGTCCAGTTGGGTCAAAACCCAAGTCTCTAAGGAATTGGGTATACTCTAGTAGTGAATTCGCAGGGGGATGGACAAAATTTATTCTAGGTTTTATTGCATTAACATTGGTCTGAGTCTCCCTCTCTAATAGTATGGGAAATAGTACATGGGTGATGGTCCAATCGGGGAAGTCCTGGTTTAGAATTGTCTATTCTCTTAGAATATTGTGGGATTATCTTTGGAGGCTTTTCTATTTGACATGGAAACTATATTGGAACCAACCAATTTTTTCCAAGATGCCACAACAACGGGTTAGAGTTAGTAGGGGAGTGACTTATTATTAGGAAAGGACCAAAAGGGGGAAACTTCACATGCAACAACAACTACAAGACTTTGCAGGTTGATACAGGGCACTTACTCTAGAGCCGATTCAGGAGGAAATTTCTAGAGCAAAGAGTGAGGCCCCTTCCCATAGATCTCCCCTTTCAAAGAATAAAGTGTTGGTTGAATGGGCTGACTGGATCCCAAATACATGGAAAACCAGAGGGTGTTCCACCCAATATTTGCAGACTATTGTTTTATACTATTAGATGAAGTTTATTTTGGGGTGCACTTTGATGGATAGGAAGGAGCATAAAGATGATTTCCTCCACTCATTAGAGCACTTGCATAGCCACCTAAATATCATGGATCACATAATGGTGCATATCGAGCGGCACCTTGGACTTCCTCCTATGGGTAGCGTGCCTTAAGAGAAGGTCAAAGCACTTGTTAGTATTGTAGTTTCTGACTGAGAGACCTCATAATAACATTTTATATTGTTGTTTCACATGTCTTTTATCATTATTTTGTGTAGTCAACAAATCTTTGGACAATACACTAGATATATTGAATTTCTTGTATGGTCTTTTTGTCTTTTGTTATCTCATACATCCCTAAGGAGGATTTTATTTTAATTATGGTCAAGTCTCCCTAACATGAGTCTGGCATTATTTATTTGTCTCAGGATATAATTTTTTGCTCATCCAATTAAATGTAATATTCACCTCACCAAAAAAAATTAATCTAAAATATATTGATTAAAATAATTTTTTATACTTTAAAAATTAACATAAAATATCAATTAATATAACATTAAATTAATTAATTAAAATAATGACATTAATATCATTAATTTTTTTTTTTCCATTATAAATATCAAAACATGTTACCATATAGTAATTCTCAAATATCTTTATATCTCCCTAGCATAATTTAAATTCATTATTTCTACGTCAATTAGAAAATTAATTTTATTTAAACTTATTAATATAAATATAAAATTCTTACATATAATTCTATCATAATAATAAACCTAACATATTATTGTAATTTTTTTTTTCTAGTTAAAACTAATCTATTATATACATAAACAGAATTCAGTTACATCATTTCAAGACAGAAATAACCAGTTGCCTGTAATGGCAGCTTGGAACAACTGAGACTGCAGTGTCCGAGGACTTAACTAGACCAAAAATAAACCAGCCCTCGCAGGGGCGCCAGCAGAACATCAGAATAATCCCGCGCGGGGGAAAACAGACACATCCCAACCATAGAACAAGATCATGGTACCCAAGACCCACACAAAGACAGTTTGCTGACATAACAAAAGCTTAGGACCAAAATATAATCAAAGTAGCGGGAGAGGCCGAAAGGCTGAACAGAAGTGCCGTAGAGATCTGGAACGATGGTGCCGCTAGTCGTCCGGTTCTTCCTCAACCACCCGGCACCACCCGTATTCCTCCACCTCCATTGCAGTGGGAGCAGTGTCCATGTTGACGTCTTCGCCTTTGCTGTTCATCTCCTTCTGAGCCAGAGGGCGATTTGAGACATCCTCTGGTGTAGCCGCAGGCGTTTTCATGACTGTCTCTGAGCCATCAGCTGGCTGCTTTCCCCGATCATCTTAAGAGTCACTGCCGTCCTGAGAGACTTCGATGAAGGGAACCGAGACATGGGCAATGATCCTGGGGCAGTTCAAAGAACTATTGAAATTGAAAATGGCAGAGCCGAAGGCGGGCGAGGAAGCGGAATCAGGGAAGCAGAATTAGGAGCGCTTGAGTCCAGGAATTGACTGGACTGAAGGGGGTTGGCATCAAGGGAATGATGACAATTGCAATGGCAGCAACGGGGATTGGAAGCATCTGCAGGAGGGCGTGAAGACCCCCTACGGGAGGTGCCACGATGGCTGAGCATACGTTGTCGAGGCCTGACCATAATTGCAAGGTCCAAATGGAAAATACACAGCGCGTAATTGAGGATCAAACCAGACCAGGGGATACCACAAACCGACGGTGAATTGGCCCAGACGGAAAGATAGCCTCTTGGAGCTACTCACAGCTCCAGGGGTTGCATAAACATACCCTGGGGAAGAACCATGAACATACCATGAACCAGCGCAGTGAGATCCAACCCACCATTGCTTTTGACATAGCTGCCTCCACCTCGAAACCCGTCCGCCATTACTGCGACCTCCATGCGAGCTGAAGTGTCGGACAGAGCATTTAAGCGCTTCTGGAGAATAACAAACATTTCATTCCCGCGCGGCCAAAGACAGGCCTGTGCCCATGTGTTTCCCTTGTGACGGCGCATGGCTGGCATGTGGCCGCATTTAAACGCGCGTCCCATCCGAGCTGTCACCCGCATCCGGGGTTATTATAAAAAACTTATACAATACATTGTTTTTTTACTTTTATTCATAAATTATTTTCTTTAATTTAAACTTTAATATTTTTAATTTCTATTAATTATTTAAATTAGATTTTATTTTAATTTATAATTTTATTTTAATTTATAATTTTAAAAGTTTTTATGGAGAAAAGTGCAAAATATGTTAATAAAAAATATTACAAATATTTATTTACTTTTATACCATATAGTTAAACTACACCATATCAATTTATTAAAAAAATACTTAACATTTTTTTGATTTATTTATTTTTAAAAATATCAAAATTTTAAAAATATTACAAATCTATAATAAAATCAGTTCAATTCCATTTTAATTTCATTTTCTTGAAATGATATCAAATTTCGAAATAGATAAAATCTATCTATAAAAAATCGCTTTTCCCTACACATTTGTTTTACATATTTGTTTAAAAGAGTAATAATTTTGGTCAACACAAGTCTACAAGATTTTATGAATTGTATGATAATGCACAACACGAAGGTTGGATTCCTGAATTCAATTATTTATAGAAATGAATCATGTAGGAATTACAAGAGTTGTAGAAAAACGTAAGTTGCAATCCTAAATAAATTGTACAAAGAAGAAATTTTATACGTTGTGAAATATTGAGTTTCTTCTTTCAGATTTATCATATTAAAAAAATTGTTTCGATTTTTAGAACCAACCATTGTGGTCAATAAAAAAATGTTGAAACTCCCTTCTCTTTGACGGGTTAACTAAAAGCTAATCTTTTCAACTCCTTTGACTACATTTAAATTAATTTTAGAAACAAATTATTTTATTTTATTAGATTGATTAAATAAATTTCATCATGTTGATTTCTTAAATTTTAGGTTTCCTTCTTATTTATTGTCTTGGCTTAATTATATTTTAATTATCTAATTTTTTTAATGTGATATGATTTTGAAAAAGAATCTCAACACAATTCAAATTAGATTAGTAGTTATGTTTTTAAATTAAAATATATTGTATTATCATTTATTATTATCATAAAATTAATTAAAATATTTTTCAAAATCTATAATTTTTAAATCCTAGTGAAAGATGTGAAAAAAAATTCTTCAAAAAAATTATTATTTAACATAGATTAATGATGATTTGTTAGTGTTTCTCATGATCAATCCTCCAAAAAAAAATTAATTATCATGTTTATTGAACAATATAATTGTTTGACTATTTAAAAGTAAATATACTAATTATAGGTACACTATAAGGAGGCAGTCTGGAGGAAGAGCGATCTAGGGCTGCTAAAGAACCTGCAATGGCAGATTTACACAGGCCTCTGCAATACTGTCTTCACTGCCAGCAATATGACGATCCATAAATGACAGAATAGTCACGCGTATCATGAATCCCCCCCAGGGGGAGGATATTGCGCCTCCCCCCAATGAAAATGAAACTCTGCAAAAGAATGAGGAAGGTACCAGACAAGCTGAAAAAAATGGAGATAGAATGGATATGGATCCATAAAATGCCAAGACGGATGACAAAGAGCATCCCTAAGTCACATCGACCACCTGCAAGCCAGTTGCTGCTGAACGCCTGAAGATAGAGCTCCCAAGTCACTGGATCAGTGATCAGATCCAGTACATGAGAGACCATGCCCTGATAGGAAAATTTATAGGACTATGGCCAACAGAGAAAGCACTGCATGGTTGTATAGTAGCTAAATGGAAGTTGAAAGGACACATTACCCTGTAGCTAGGACCTAAAGGGTTCCTCACGACCATCTTTAACTGCTTAGACAACCGAAACAGAGTCCTAGATGGAGGTCCCTATTTCTTCAACACAGCTGGCTTGTATCTTAGGGACTGGGTTGAGCAATTTAGCCCGGACAAGGAAGACCTTAGCTGGGCACCAGTCTGGATTCATCTCTATTCACTCCCCCTAGAATACTAGGATGAAGAATCTCTACAAGACATTGGGAATGGTCTCGGCGAATTTATCAAAATTGAAGAGGAGATAAAACTCTGAAGATACACTTCCTATGCCCGAATCTGCGTTTAAGTGCATCTCAGCAAGGCACTTCCGAATGCGATAAGTCTCTATCATGATGATGTTGAATGGGTTCAATTAATAGATTATGAACATGTTCCGTTTAGATGCAGGAGATGCCATGCCCTAGGCCATCTATTTCGGGACTGTCCTTTAAATCAGAAACCCTCAAATCCCTCAGCCCCTGATAAGCCTGATTCGGATGGCTTCACTAAAGTCGCCAATCGTAGGAAAAACCACAAGAAACTTGCTTCAAACCCTAAGATGCCTCATGCTAGTTCATCCAAGCCCTCTACGAGCAATAGTTTTGAAGCGCTAGCTCGACAGGATGATCATAACTCTGAAATCCCCGCCTCCTCAGAGGAGGAACCCAAGAAGGACAAACAATCTGCTCATTTCGATTCCAAGAAATCCCAAAAAGATCCCCTACCCACAGATCTTTCCTCCTCGGCCTTGCATAAAGTCCCAGCTTGGAACTCTCAAGGAATGGAGGTAGATAACATGCAGCCTGCTTCTATAATGGCAACAGAAACAACAAAAGGAATAATTGACACTCAGCACATGGAAGAGGAACCAGAAAGCATAGATATTGGGGATCTGGACATTCTTTGCCTAGAGCAGGCATGCAAAACAAAAAATTATGACAAAATCCCAGAGAGACAACTAGAGAATTTGGAAGTGATCCTCTCATGAGCACAAAGGCAAAAATCCCTAAGCATTTAGACCAGAGGCCTTTGGGATGGGAAAAATGTCACTGAAGACAACAAAAAGCAAGGAAGGAAAACAGTTCTCCAATGAACAATCTACATCGGGGAAATGCTGGTGGAGTCAGGAAGATACTCCAAGCTTACAAAGTATTACAACTCTCTCCCCAACATTCCATCATGAAGCTAATATCATGGAATATTAGAGGGCTCAATGGCCCCGAGAAAGGCAGACTGATTAAAAATATGATACAACAAGAGAAGCCACAAATCCTCTTCTTGCAAGAAAGCAAATCCAATTCTACCTCTCTGGATCGCATTGCAGCAAAATCCTGGCCAAGATGTCTCCCAACTGCAGTGGACGCCTCTGGTGCTTCAGGAGGCCTAGCAGTCATTTTGGATGCATGTACCATTACGCACAATAACATCCATGCTAACAAGCATTTTATTCAAGCTACTTTTCACATCATAGGTACTAGTATACATGGTCATTTAACCAATGTCTATTTTCTCCAGGAGGCTATGTACAAGATAGAAATTCTGAATACCCTATCTGTAATCAATGCTGAAAGAATTCATATGATGTGGATCACTGGGGGAAACTTCAATATGATAACCAAGCTGGAAGAGAAACGGGGAGGCAGGAACAGACTCGACAAGGAAAGTAATCATCTCAAAGAGTTCTTTCAACACAGCTGGCTCATTGACATGCCATTCAGCAATGGATTGTATACTTGGAATAATAAAAGAGTAGGTTCGCATCATATCGCCTCATGTCTGGACAAATTCTTACTCTCAGACAATGCAATCCATCTAGGGGGAGACCTCTCAGCTTCAATATTGCCGCTCTTAGGGTCAGATCACTGCCCAATCTCTCTCCAATGGTCTCGTCCTGGCAATACCACCCATAGGCCATTTCTCTTTGAGGCTTTTTGGATGACACATCCGGATTTCATCAACCTAATAAATTCGGAATGGAATAACTTCTCTCCTCCAAATGGTACAAAAATGTTTCAATTTCAACAGAAGCTTAAACACCTCAAGAGTAAAATAAAACAATGGAACCATTCTTCATTTGGTAACATTTTCCAGGCTCAAATTGCTCTCGATCAAGACATGAAACGACTGCAGCAAAGGATCATCACAGAAGGCAGATCAGAGGACTTTTCAGAACAGGAAAAGTCTCTTGAATCTCAGATATCAAAGAGGGAAAAACAGGAAGAAACGCTCTGGAGGCAAAAATCGAGAATTAGATGGCTAAAGGAAGGAGAAAAAAACACAATTTTTTTTCACCAAACTACTATTCAACGAAGAATGAATAACAACATCACTCACATCCAAAATGAGCAGGGGGTAAAGGTGGAAAAACATGAAGAAATCGAACATGAACTTCTCAACTACTTCAAGCAGGCTCATCAAGAACCACAGGTTGACAGATCACAAGCCATAAAAAAAATTACTAAGAACATTCCAAAAGTCATTACAGAGGAGCACAACCAACTCCTACTTAGGCCGGTCGACTTACAGGAGGTGGAAATTGCAGTACGTCAATTGAAAGAGGGAAAGGCGCCTAGCCTTAACGGTTTTACTTCAAAATTTTTCCACAATTTTTGGGAGATGATAAAAATGGAAGTCTGGCAGGTAGTTGAGAAATCGAGAACTTTGAGGTGGATGCTTCCAGCCATGAATGCCACATTCATCACCCTTATCCCCAAGGAAGCTCAATCTAGTACCCCTAACAAATATCAGCCTATTGCCCTGTGCAATGTAATCTACAAGATTGTCTCCAAAATCATTGCTTCTAGACTCAAATAGTTGTTCCCCCTACTCATTACACCCGAGCAATCCAGATATGTGGAAGGCAGGTAGATTATGGATGGCATCATCCTTATTGATGAAATCATCCACTCCCTGAAGCACTCCAAAAAGTTAGGTATGCTCCTTAAAATAGATCTCTCAAAAGCATTTGATAGCTTAAGTTGGTTGCATATTCAAAAAACTCTAATTTCTTTTGGTTTCGCTCTCCCTTGGGTAAGATGGGTAATGAGTCTCATATCTTCCTCCTTCTTCTCTATTTTGATCAATGGTATTCCCTCCTCCCCTTTCCATCCTTCCCGAGGAATCAGACAAGGAGACCCCCTCTCCCCTTTACTCTTCGTTATTATGGCAGAAGGTCTTGGCCGAAGCATTAAAGGCTCTGCAATCCCAGCATCTAAGAGGCTTGTCCTTTCATAACACCCCTGCTTTCACCTACCAGCAATTCGTGGATGACAACATGCCTTTTGGTCATCGTTCAGTACATGAAGCATGTCAATTCAAATCTCTACTGACGGATATTTCAGATGCCTTTGGCGCAAGAATAAATAAAGCCAAATCCCAAATTTTCTTTTTTCATACCCCTGTTGTTACCCAAGCTTCCATTGCCCGCATTCTTGGATTCTCTATTGTTGTCCTGCCTTCTATATATCTAGGAGCTCCCATGACTGACTCTGCCCTGAAGCAATCATCTTTGAGGATTCTTTTAGGAAAACTGGAGGCACGCCTCTCCTCCTGGACTCATAGGGCCCTCAATATGGCCAGTCATCTAGTCTTAATTAAAGAAGTTCTCCAATCAATGTCGTTGTACCTCTTCTCGATCCTGGCTGCACCCAAATGAGTTCTCAAAGAAATCAAACATATCCAATGGTCTTTTTTGTGGGGAAATTCAAGAAAACATTGCAAATGGGCTCTGGTCAAATGGGACACAATTTGCCTACCAAAGTGTGTAGGTGGAACTGGATTGCGAGATCCTTATCACAGCAATGAGGTCATGGGTGCTCGCATTTGGTGGAAATGGCTTACCACGATGTTCACCCCCTCGGCCACCCTCTAGATAGCAAAATATGCCAGTAATCGACCTACAAAAGAACTAATTCGAATTTCAGAAGTCAGCCCGGGTTCTCTAATCTGGAATGCGGCCAAGCAACACAAAATCTTAATTCAGCAGCATAGTTTCTAGGAAGTTAAGGATGGCAACACAGCTCAGTTCTGGGAAGATTCCTGGCAGCAGCAACCCAAGTTAAAGGAATTAATCTTACCTCATCAAATTCCAGAGCAAGAATTGCAGACTTATGAAAAAGTCAAGCTTTTCTCGAACCCTTCTACAACATAGGGGTACAGGCAATGGCTTTGCACGGACCACATCTTAAGACATGGAACGGAATCAGCTCAATAGGTTCTTGGTACAGAATTAACGAAGAGAAGAATACAACATTCAGATGAAAGGGATGTTCTTAGATGGGGCTATGAAGAAAAAGGAACCTTCACTACTCGGGAGGCTTATAACATCATCATTAAGGAACATATTGTCAAAGATCCTCTCTGGAACAAAGTCTGGGACCCCACTATTTGGCCGAAAGTTTCCACCTTTCTATGGCTTTTATGTCAAAACAAAATCCTTACGTGGGACAATCTTCGGAAGAGAAACTATCACAGGCCCTCCTTTTGTCCCAACTGTAAGCAAGAAGAGGAATCCACTAAGCATCTTATGCACTCTTGTCAGCTAACACACAAGCTCTGGGAAAAAGTCAATTTTAGATGCCAAAAGGATGGAAAGATCCAAGGAGATATTGTAGCCAGTGTTCGTAATTGGGCTCGGAACCCATTTAAAATCAAGAAACTTCTTATGGAAGCTTATTCCGGGTTTTCTCATGTGGACAATATGGAAGGAGAGAAACTGGCGAATCTTCAAGGATCACTCCTCGCCCTTGGAAACTTTTTGGAACACTGTTTGTCAAAATATCAAGGAAACTTTATTTCTCCAAACCTGGCACGAGGAGGACTTTTCCTCACTCCCTCAGGAACAAAACATATGGGAAAACTGGAACCTTCATTGGAATCAAGAATTGATAATCAAAGGAAAAACTCTAGCAAAGATCAGGACACCTGAAAAGTGGCTTCCTCCTCCCAGTCACATGTTCCAGCTAAACTTTGATGGAGCCTCGAAAGGGAATCCAGTCAAAGCAATATTTGGAGGAATATTCAGAGATCATAAGGGAGCTCCCCTTCTAACCTTCCTAGGTTCAAATGGATGGGACACAAATAACTCAGACGAATTAGAAGGACTATGGCAGGGACTCCTTCTAGCTCAAAATCATGGTTTTTTTCCACTTATTATAGAAGGCGACTCGCAGATCCTCATAAATATGGTCAACAAAATTTTGCAAGGAACACCTTCAAGCAAAGTGAGCAACAGTTGGAGAATGGTGAGTCGGCTAGAACTTATTGAAATCTGGCTCTCTTCCCACAGAGCGGTCAATCTCAAGCACATACGTCGAGATGGAAATAAAGTGGCTGACCTATTGGCTAATATAGGAGTGGAAAGTGGAAGGGATCTCCATACAGGTTCGCTTTCTACGCTGGCCACTGAAAACCAGTTATTGGAATACAAGGATCTTGTGAAGAGTGAAATGAAACAGGAAGAAGAAGAGCACCCGGATGCGGGTGAAATCTGAGAGCCTAAATGGTCAGCCGATGGATTGACGGCGTTCGAACTAGCCAGATGGTGGCCAGTGCACCATCCCAATCTCACTTGAGGTGAACGTAGGCTCACTTGAGGCGAACGCAGGCCCGCCTGCATGAAGCTTTTAATGACCGCTCAGGCCGAGAACCGAACATTGTATGTATTAACATGGAACCCATCAATCCCTTAGTTTTCCCTCCCTCCCTCAGCATTTGCCCGCTCCAATCCAGAAATCCCTTCAGCAGAACTGTTACACAAGCCGTTGTTGGCTTCTTTGCTATATTGACCTTGGAAATGGGTATCATTACTCCCATTCCAGGCACTGCCCTTTGAACCCTGTCCAAGATCCCTTTGTGCATTCTCTACTTTCATTCCTGGCTTCCTATTCTTTTGAACTCCACTCCCACCACATTGCTATGGTCCGTCACCGTATGAGGAGCCACAGAGGAGGTACCCGAGGTGGTAGCACTTGCTCACAAGTAGCGCAAAGCTCTGAACCACCACCACCACCTGCCTCACCACCTCCTCCCCAGGAAAATTCTCCCCCTCCCAGCTCGCCCCGCAAACATTATCCTCACACTCGCAGTGGTAGGGGTCATGTGCAGGCTTCAATGGCTGAGCACAGAGATTTTAGGCTTCATACTACCACTTTTCCTTTGCAACCCAATTCGGTTCCTCACTTGACTCAATTCAGGTTCCAGAGCAACCTGAACAGGCCCATCATAACTGCTAATGTTACCATAGTTTTCTCAGAAGAAAATGATCAACACAGTGCTCCTGTGCGAAACTCTGAAGAGCAACCTCAGGAGGATCGCAGCCTTGGAGTTAGTCGTGGTTCTGAGCAGCTCCCAACGGAAGAAGGCAGGGGAACTCAGTGTGGCAGACAGCATGCGGAAGGTGAAAACACTGGCGACACTTGGCAACCAGGTGGCAGCTCAGTCGGAGCTTCAATCTCGATGGCAATTGTCGGCAGTTCGAGCGGCACCCTTCCGGCGAGGGAGCCACCAGGTGGCAAGGCGGAAGGCGACGTGGCGAAGGAGGATGAGGTTTGGTATGGGAATGCGTGCCCCATTGTCGAGGAGCCTCCTGACCAGGATGAACCCAAGTGATGCCACGTGGCCACCCACGCGCCAACTCAGGTTTCTGCTGCTGACGGGTTGGGTCCAGTCTCTTGTTGTTTTGATTTTTGTCTACATGATAGGCAGTTATGTCTTGTTTTCAACTGCATCAGATGGTGTTGTGTCAAAACTTTCTTCTGGTTTTGTCGGTGTTGGGTCCAGGTCTTCTGTTTGGTTTTTTGCTATGTTAAACTGGTTTCCCCAAATATGGGGCAGTTATGATACTCAAAATGAACTCCACTGATCTCGGCTGAGGCTGCGGCCTCTTTGTAATTTTATTTTTGTTCCTTTTAATTAGCCTTATAGAGAAAAAAAAATATACTAAATTTTATTATATAAATTTTAAATACAATTGTATTTCAATATAGCTACAATATATCAACAATGAAAAAAATTACATTTATTTATATGAGAAGGTAGTATAATTCAAAATCATAACATCCAAGTGCATTTTATAGCAATTATAATAATGTACATTTTATAGAAATTATAATAGTAGGTACAGGCGCTTAAAAAGTGGATGGAAAATATGGTTGTCACATAAATAAATTAACAATTGAATAAAATTTGGGCATTTTATAGCAACTATAATAGCTACATTTTATAGCAATTATAATAGTAAGTACACGTGTTTAAAAAGTGGATGGAAAATATGGTTGTCACATAAATAAATTAACAATTGAATAAAATTTGGGTTTGGTACAAATTCAAGAAAAAAATTATATAATTGAAATTGTATTTCAAACTAAATTATTAATTAATTTTTATTAATAACAAAATATATTTATTTTTGTATTTACAATAAAATCATTATTAAATATTTCTTCTATATCAGATAATAATAAATTAATTATAAATTTTATATAAATTAAAAAAAATTATAAAATTTAATTGTAAATTATTTATTACTTTATATTTTAGAAATTATCCCATGATCTAGGTGCGAAAGGCATGATGAAGTAAACGAAGGAGAGGTGGGCCATAGGACATGGTGGGCTGAGGGGGGATCAGTCGCCCAACTAGCTCGGAGGGTAGAGGGAGAAGAGGTCGGCATGAGGCCACGAGAGCAGGTAAAGGGAAGTGGGGCAGCAAGCAGTACAGGGCAGAGACAGATGTGCATGAGGGAAGAGGGGAGAGAAGAAGGCTAGGTGTCAAGTGTGGTAGAGGGAGGAAGGCTATGGTAGTTGGAAAGTGGCAATGTAGATGGAGTAAGCTCGTGGTAGGAGCTAGTCGGCAATAGGAGAGGAGTAATGAAGGGCAATAATGGAGATGTCAGGGAAACCCCATCTTAAGAAAATCAAGTAGGAGAATGGGCGACAGACGAAAAAGAAGGCACGTGGTGAGTCCTTCGAGCGGTAGGTGAGGCAGGTGGCCATGAAAACAAAAAGGTACGACAATTAGGCTAAGAGGAATTTTCATGTAGAGAGATAAGTCAGGACGTACAGCTAAAGGTGGTGGAAGTGGAGGGCTGGAGACAGACGAAAAAGAAGGCACGTGGTGAGTCCTTCGAGCAGTAGGTGAGGCAGGTGGCCATGAAAACAAAAAGGTACGACAATTAGGCTAAGAGGAATTTGCATGTAGAGAGATAAGTCAGGACGTACAGCTGAAGGTGGTGGAAGTGGACGTCGAGGTGCGACCGATTTTTGTTTGCAAGAACTATTATGTTCTCTTGGCTCTCACTCATGACTGTTTGAAAAACATGTTTTTGGAAGAGGAATGTTAGTTAATGGAAATGATACACCAGGAGACGGCCATTGTTGAGACCTTTTGTTTCTCTTAGTGTTTTGGCTTGTTACACTTGAGAGAATTTGTCAGGATTTTCATCTTGGGAAGGGGGTTCAGGAACATTGGTCTTGGTCTCAAGGTAGATAGGTCCCGGGGTATTACAGCCTGCTGGGACATCCTTTGGGGTTTCCACAGCGGTGGTAGGAACAAACCTATCAAGCTGTTTTGGTTGAGTATGTGGCTTGGGAAGGAAGGTGTCTTAGTTAAGTGCGGAGGGATAGAAGCGTCCCTTGATTTGGTGACAAGGCTGATAATCCTCCATCCTGAGTCGAGCTTGGACCTGGACAAGGGCTGCAGGAACAAAGGTAGTAATTGGGGTAGCAATCGGGGTAGGGATATAGCTCTAAGAAAATCCCTGTTCAGCTCCTTTGTCAGGACCCAGGGTAGGGTTGCAATTACATTCATCCATCCTGAGAAGTATTCCCTTGGCTACTGGGGTGGTGATACTCAGGGTAGGGTAGCAATTACAGTTGAGTGGAGAAGCAGAGAAGCCTCGTGGGCGCTGGGTAACTGGGCTCTTCAAATTTCAATGGGAAACCACCGGAATGATGAGGAGGTCAGAAGTCTCCAATTCTCTGAGGAGGGAGGGGGGAATCCAGGTGTTAATGGGGGTTATCATAGTTCTCCAGGCAGGGAGCGACTGAAAAAGCTCGTGCCAGAGAAGCCCCACTCGGAAGGGGGGAAGCCTGAGGTTACTCTGTTTAAAATGATGTTGACTTACAAGGTTATTTTCTTGGTTTCTGTTTTAGGTAATATAACAAGTAGAGTGTAGAGAATTTTGGAGTCTCAGAACTCAATTTGTGCTCCAACCCAGGAACAGGTATGCCGCTCAGAAAAGGAGGAAGAAAGCCAGAAGGAGGTTAAGATGGAAAAGGAAGGTAACAAATCGGGAAATAAAGTAAACAAAGGAATTGGAAAGGCTGTAAAAAAGATGAAAGGATTGAAACCGAATTCTAGTAGAGGACCGAATAAAAGGGGTAGGAAAAATGGGAAGGAGAGTATGCAGAACCTGATCAATGCATACATCGTAGGAACACTGCCGGAGGTGAAAGTAGTAATATCCGAATGGGAAAGAGAGCTAACAATAACATAGCAAATCAAGAGATCGAGGTAAAGGATCAAGAAACAATGGATAAAGACCCTGAGAATAGTAGAGGATGCCAAACGTTGTCTCACCAAACAATTTAGCAGTATTGGGTCATGAAAAACATCCTAGTTCGCACAATGACAATCTATAAGGAAAGAGAAGAACCAGAGGAAGATAGACCAACTGAGCCAAGCATGAAGGATCTATAAAGGGAGATCCAATATGTCCAATTGCATTTGTATCACAACAACCTCACGGCAAACATGATTGAACAATGCCTTTAGGATATGAAGAGAAGTGAAATCCTAGGTTCAAGCGCAAAAGCCCCAACCCCGGTGGACTTAAATGATTGACGACCCCCTTTCAATAGAATTTTGTCTATATGATGATTAGAATTTACTGTTTTAATAAGAATTATATAGCAGATAAAGTTGCCAATGTAGCTTGGATGGTAAGGAAAAATCTTTTTAAATTGTGGACAGCATTTGATGTAGACAGGTGGCCAACAGACTTGGTTTCCTGCAGGCAGGTTGAGGCCACCTGTAATTTTTGTTAAAGACATACTTATTTTCATGAAATATAAATAGAAAAAGGAACTACTAATCTTACACAAAAATGTTTTAGAAATTATAATTATTTATATATACAAAAGATTCTCATACCTTCTCATACCCTTGCCGCTCATATCTTCTCATACCCTTCTCATAAATTGTAATTTTCTATTTATATGACAATTCATATGCATTCTACACATTGTCTAATATGAGAAGAAATTTCTTCTTTTATAGAGTTGCATACAATCTCATCTTCCTTTTTTCATTAGTAGAATTTTCCTCTATATTTAATCCTAGTTCCTTAGAAATAGAAACTTGCAACTCCTTCATTAAAGTTCTGAGAAATAGTGAACCAAAGAATGACATCAAAGATACCACTAACTACTCCTTGTAGGTGTTGTACATGAATTTCAGCAATGATGTCTTTCCAACACCCCCCATGTCATACACGCCAATCACAGGAGCTTGGAAATGAGGATCATTGAGCCATGTCTATAGCTAATCATGAGTAGTTCGTATGCTTACCCCTTTGAAACTAGAGTCTAACACAGGTTGAAGAAACAAGTTTGCCTGAGGTGTTGCAACAGACACAATTTCTGGAGTCATGACATTTATTAAGTAGACCATATGAAACTCTTGAAGGAGGGCATCATATGTGGCCTTCCAAACTCTAATTTGCATGGGAAGGTTGAGATTCCAGTGGAGGCAACACTAATGTTGATACCACACTCTCTCTCTTTGTCGATTAGCCTACTTGATCAAATCTTCAACCTCTTGAAGGGAATTCTCCATCTTTGTTAACCATTTTTCAATGGATTTTGCAACCTCTTCCATTGGTCTTGAAGCTGGTTGTGAATATTGTTCAACATGTCCTGCATAGTGCTAAAGTTGGTTTCCAATTTTTTTTTTGTTTCTCTCCAACATCTTAACATCTTCTAATTTTTGGAAAATCACAGTAAAACTATTGTTTGAGACATTGGCCTCCGCTACCCCCATAAACCCTTTTATTATAGCTGGTAGAGATATTGCAAGTTGTAGTAGAGAAAGAATTGTAATGGGAATTGCTAGAACAAATGAAAGGGGTGAAAAAAATTGAAGGGTGTGGAGAAAAGTTATGTCCTCGGCAACGAATAAGTGTGATTTATAATTATTTTATTTATTGTGATTTAATTGATTTTAATCCAATATAAGTCCAAAAAAAAAACTACTCCATCCAAATACATTGCATGCACCTTTTTCTTTCTTCTGTATGAGAGAAGAAGACACACTAATTAAAGTAGGTAGCCATTATTGTACCACTTCGACCCTAATTTCCAACCATGTTTCTACATTTTTCTATTTATTCATAGGTTGAGTCAATAAAGTATCAACCCTTATAGCAAGGGAATCTCAAAATTATTATTACACCAAAGGTGTCTCCCTACGAGGTTGCACTAAGCAGACATTGTTCTTCCCAACCAATAACATCCATAATTTTTCATCTCCCTCCATCAAACCATTTTTTACCACGTGGCACTCTAAACAATGTAATACATCAACCTTACTTCCAACAACTCTTGGAACTATGAATTGTGTAAATTGTCAACCTCACCACTAACAACTCTGACCTAGTCAGTGTAGATCTTTCCAAGAATGCCCAAAGAAGGCAGGCGGGAAGAAGCCTCACACACCATATCTAAAGATCCTGATTATAATTTGAATCTACACTCACTCCTATAATCCTCAGAGGCACGATTCTCTTATACTCTTGCGAAGTATCCAGAAAAGTGGGATGAGGTCCTCCAAATGCCATCAAAACCCCAAACCTCTGAGCAGATCCAATAGCCATATCTACTTTGAACTCCCCTGGAGACTTCGATATCATCTAAGCCAACAGATGTGGCCATGACAACCTTATCACCATTGGCATGTGCATTCCCCACAAAATCAAAGTAATCCCAGACCTCCCCTTGGATTCTAGGATATTGGACTAGAACCCCAAAAACATCCTTGGAATTACTGTAATCAAAATCCTTCAAAACAACCTTCAAGACCTTCATATCAAGGGTGCATACTCGAATCGACATGGCTTTTGCTGCAACAATCCTTTCTTCGTGAATAAAAGTGTTGGACATGGGCAAGCTGATGAGATTTGTAATCATTATTTGGAAAATCAAGAGTGGCTCCATCGTCCCATAGACAATCTTTTCCTAGTCAATTTTTTGTCTAGCTCTTTGAATTTTTCCTTTGAGTTGTATTAACCTGACTGATAAAAGCAACACTGTCAAAAATGATTGATTTTTTTTTCATAATTTTCCTTGCCCAACATGGCAACATAATAAACCAACAATTTCCTCAATACTCAAAGAATAAATAAGGAATTATATAACTTTTGTGATCATTTAGCTATTTACCTGTGTAATTTTTCATTAGTCATCTTACTTTGGACATAACCAAATGTTGCAACGAAAAATTTCCATCAACAAGCAACCATTGAAATAGAAGGTTTCTCTTTGTAATCCAAATTTTTTTGTACTTTCCTTGTAAAAAGAATACTAGCCTCATTCCTGAAGTAATGTCAAATAGATTATTGGAATCTCGTAGGAGGACCCATTATTTGGCCTTGAGAATGAGTCGATGGGCTCTAGGACCTCGCTGAGGATCACTCTCATGCCCTGGTAAAAGTATAGGCTTGGCGGCACCATGTGGCAGAGAAAAGATAGCTAGCAAGGTGTGACACACCTGTGGCAAGGTTTGTCAACACTTTGTGCTCATGCATAGGTTGTGAACAGTGGGCTCGCCTCATGGCACTTGCATTAGAGAGTTTGGAAGACCTTATGTGCATTCATTCAATAGTGGAATCTATTCATGGCACTTGGAATGGAAGTTTTGCATTAATTAATATTATAAAACAATTTTATTAAATTAAAAAAATTCTCTCTCTACAAATTTAAATGACGTGTCAGTGATGTTGTTGGAAATTTGGAAGTCATATAAATTTGATGCCCTTTGTTGAAAATTCCCCCATTTTTGTTCTTTTACTTGAGTTTTGGAACAACTAAATGTCAGCTAGTGTAAAGAAATAGAGCTAAGAATCACTGCCATTTTCGAAGACTATGTATTCACCAATGCAATGAGATATTAGTGTTTCTAGGTGTGGAACATCTAATGTTTTTGGAGAGGCTCGATGCATCTAGCTATCCCAAAATTGAGTGGGGTGTGGGAGTAGTGGAGCATAATAAATCTAGGATTAAGTCGATCCATTATTAAATATACACTATATGAAGAAAATCCTTGGCATGGGTGAAAACAAAAATCATCATCCTCACTAAATTTGTTGTCGCTACACATCTATGACACTTGGTTGATTCTTTAGTTTCCACTTTGCAATAATGTTAGCATTATCTACTAGAGATATTTGTCATTCATTGAATCCATTTTATCTCAATGTAATACATACTACACCAAGTTGATTTGTCAGATGTACATGAAGTCATACATTTTATATATCTCAATTTTTTTCCAAATAATATTTTTATAATATTTATTCTATTATAAATAAGAGTTTTTATATTTAGTGATTAATTTTTTCAAGACAATCTTCCCAAATCTTCTATTCCTTTAGTGTACCTTTGCACCTTTAGAGGCAATTGCTAGTATATTGATTTTATTCATATACAACATATTGTTGTTTTCAATGAACACTTGGAATTCAAAGAAAAACTCATACTATATTTTTTTAAGCATGGATATTATATATCACATTATATTGTGATTGAATAAGATGCAACATATTTTTTTAAGACTTCGTTAATATGAGTTTAAAAGACTTATGGAATTGACTATTATATTAATTCACTAAGAGACAACATAAAAAATTGGAATTCAGTGAGAAATGAATAGTACATGGTATGAAATATGGATATTAAATATCGATATTCATTTATTTTTAAATAATGATATTTTTTTAATAGAGAAATTTAGTTATATAATTAATAGTTTATTTATAATAAGTATCAAAATATTTGATCATACATTTTAAGTTGTTAAATTAAAAAATCATAAAAATTAATTAAATTATATATATATATATATATATATATATATATATATATAGATAAGAAATTGTAACAAAATTATAATCCATGAAGATTTGATCTAATTTTATCATTGAGATTCTTAATTTGTAAATAGGCTTTGTTACAATATCATGGGCCAATACCATGACTTACAAATACTACATGCCAAAAAAACTATAACTCATTTAATATGAATATTTTTTTATACTTAGTAAAAATTTTGGGCATTGAGTAAAGTCGTTCTCCCTCAAGTATAGACTCACTTAAAAGTGCAACATAGTTACCCTATTCCAAAGCATCAACATGTCAACTTATGAGACTTTAACTTGGGTGGGGAGGCCCACAACTATTTCCCCAACCACCCAAGCTAAACTCAATTGAGTATTTCAAATGATACTTATTCATATGACATTTTTTTAAATTAATGAATTTAATTAAAATGACAAAAAAACATAGCTACTTTAGAAAAAAATTTGTGTATACTACTAAAAATATTCTAGAATATTCTATGGAGATTAAATCTCTACTATCCACTTAATAATTATTGATAACTAAATTAAAATTTTAAAAGCGTTATTCCAAAATAAATATACCTATTGGCATAATAATAATTATAATATAACTTTAATTTATTTCTCAATACTTAATGCTTCATAATTTTTGTCGATGTGTCAGACTTTTCAAACGTGGCCCCGCTTAATCACAAACTCGCAATTTTACAAATAGAGTAATAGAGTGCCAAATCATATTTGGTTCACACATGTGACAAAAAAATATGGCGCGGGTTTACAAGACCCCCTCATCCTTGATAATGAAGGTGGAGAATTTTGATTCACCAAATATCTTGGCATGTGACTAGTTCCGCGAACGGCAATATAATGTTCCACATTAGGAAAGAGTATAATATTTACTTGCCAATTCATTGTTGACTTTTCATTTCAAGAACACAAAAAAGCATGATGTTTGTAGAAAATTTGACCATTGGTGGGTAGCAGGGTTGGAATTTGACGGGAAAAATGGTCGTCATTGGGCATTTTGGTTGTTAAATATGTTTAAATATTTTACATGAACGTATCTTGTGATGTGTCTTAAATTTTTCAAAACATATTTTTGACGGTCAATTATTTTCCTAAAACGTTATTAATACCCTATGGCACTTGCATAGATAACATAAATAAATTGAATTCACAAACCTTGAAGTTGGCAAGAGGTTTATCACTGATAGTGGTTAGATAATCACTGGCAGCCTAGCACTATGATTTTGCATGATTAAAATCTTATGGAGGATATTTTCAGGAAGCTTCCCTAACAAATCTAAGTGTAAGGACACACTTGGACTGCAACTATGTGCAATAATTAAAGAATAATCACATGCATCATGGAATTGAGAGCTAGCACCACCAATAGCAGTAGGCTAGGGTAACTTGTAAAATAGAAAAAGCCTTTCAGTTTTGTTAATGGAGTATAACTTGTAAAATAGAAAAATCCTTTTGGTTTTGTTAATGGAGGATTTGGTTTCTATATTTTTTTTCTATGTTTTTGAAAGAGGGATATTTATCTCAATTCGATGGTAACTTTTACTACAACAGACAAAATTCATTTTACTAGGTCTCAGAGAAAACGAGGTGTTGAAAACTTTCACCATCTCTTGATAAATAAACATGTGTATAAATCTGTGGTCTATGGAGAATAGGTGGACATATAAAGCCATGGAGGAGTACAAGTGGAGGTGAAAAAATAAATTGACTTTGGTACACCTCTCCTATTTTATCAATACCATTTGGATGATACTCTAGATATAGGTTCAATTCCCTTACATCTTGAATACAATTAAGATAAAATTATAGGTGGTCTATATCTAAAATATTTTTCTATAGAAATTTGTAGGCACAGTAACAAGTTATAGGTGAGTAATGAGTTTATTTTTTTCATTTATACAATTTAGGAATACCACTTCCCTGTGATTTGGATTTCATTTACCAATGGATCTATTCAGGGAAAGTCGATATGTTATGCACTTGTTCCTTGTAATATTATTGTGTTGGTTCAGATGGTTGTGGGGTCTTGCATTTGGACAATTGGATGAAGCTTTTACAAGTTATGTTAATTTTCCAAATATAGAAATCACATGTATGGGAAATTTAGCTACTTTTAGTACAGTTATTTTACGAGTCCAAATTTCGATAGTGGATCATTCCCTTTTTGCACCAACGTTAAGATATGAGAAATTGAAGAAAATAAAAGGGTTAGAAAGACTAACAACTTGTTCCAAATAACTCCAGACATGTGATGTCATAATATTGTCAAAGTAGAATCCAAGTTATTTGATGCATAAATTATTAAAGTATCTCTCTGATGTTCATCAAGTGTAGTCCTATTTATGCAATGTCGTCCTTTACAATCTGTAGAAAAAGTCTGTGTGGAAATTTTTTTGTTACTGGCCTTCGTTGTTCTGTTTGGCTTGGTTTGGATTTTATGTTGAGTATTTTGGTGTGAGGAGAAATAATGAGCAATAACAATGGGATGTCGGTGGAAAGACATGCACAAATGTACATCAAGGATGGAAAAATGGGCATGGGGCTTGAGATGGATTCGAGTAACATGGGTCGACCTCTAGTTTCCTAGTCTAGAATTCTTTATGGAGATTAAATCGAGAATTTTTTATGGGGATTATGAGAGGAAGCCAATAAGATGCAGATATAGTTTGATCTTGCTAATTTTTCTCTCCATGTACTGAGCTTGGCTTGCTCAATTGTAGCTCTAGTGGCCATGGCCAACAATTAGGAGTCTGGGGTTGTTACTGTGTTTGGGTTCAAACTTGTTGTGTACTCTAAGTGGTCCTATTCTGATTCATTTGAGTGAGATTAAAGCTATTTTTTTACTCTTTCATGGCTTGGATTTGGAATTTGAGGAAGTGAGTGTGTGCTATTTTTTGTTTTTGTAGTGTTTATGCATATTTAGTAACATGGAGAGTGTTTTGTTGTTTTAATAGTTTTAATTGTTTGTACGTTTATGAGCGTTTTGATCTTAGTGTTTTTGTGCAGATTTTTGGTGGGAGCTTCAGCTACAGTTGTTTCTCATTCATTTCTTCAACTTATGCTATGTGGGTTGAAAATGGTGAAGAAGAAATCTACTATTCATAGTAGGAATTCATGCTTGGTTGTTGTTTGGAGGCGATCAAGTATCCTTCAAGAGATGTATTCTTAGTTTTTAAAATTAATTTCATTAGACACACGGTTTAAATATAGTAAAAAAGCACATGTATGCCATTGAAGGCATCTTTCTCAGGAAGGAAAGGGATAACCTTCCTTCACACATATAAGTATCCTTGAAGGCCTGCTACTCAACAATGAAAGGGAGAACCTCCAGTAATTTGGCTACCTAAAATTTGGAGTGAAAGGATGGACTTATTCGTTCTAGATAGGTAAAATATCAATGCAAGGAACTTCTTCTTCTAGCTTGGAATTAGCATGTTTTTGGTGTGATTAATGCATTTCTAACATGGAATTGACATGATTGTGGTGTGAGTTATGTGTTAGTTATTTGTGTTTTAGAATTGTTCATAATAATTATTATTTATGAACTTATTCCATCTAGTGAGACAAAATATCAATGTAATAAGTCTCTTCTTCTAACTTGAAATTAACAATTTTTTGGTGTGAGTAATGTGTAATGTGTTTTTAAGTTGGAGTTGACAAGTTGTTGGTGCAAGTAATGTGTTTTTAGCTTGGAATTAACAAGTTTTTGGTGTGAGTTATATGTTAGAGACTATTTTATTTTTAGAATTGTTTATCATACGTCTTATTTCTGGACTTATTCCATCTAAGGAAAAAAAATATCAACGCAATAAGTCTATTCTTCTAGCTTGGAACATACAAGTTTTTTGTGTGAATTATGTATAAGAGATTTTTTGTTTTAAAATTGTTAAAAACCATGGTTATTTCTGGACCTATTTGTTTTAGGGAGATAAAATCATCAATGTAATACATCTCTTTTTCTAGCATGGAATTAACAAATATTTGGTGTGAGTAATGTGTTTCTAGCTTGGAATTGATGAAGTTTTAGTGTGAGTAATGTGTTTATACCATGGAATTGACAAGTTTTTGGTGTGAGTTAGTGTTATGAGACTATTTCTATCACATGTATAGAGATAGAAACTTTTGTGACATTATCATAACATAATCCTATAACATGATATTATGAGATCCACAATATCCATTTATTATAAGTTTAGTCTTTTAATTTTTAAAAGGTTTGTATACTATGCATTCAGTCTTGTTAATATTAGTGTATATCCTATGATCCAAAGCAATGATAAAAAATATAAGGTGAAGTGTATATTTTATTTTTAAATCTAGTAATCTTTATTAGATTATGTAAATCGTAACATAAACCATATTAATGAATCTATTTTTGAGTTTTTATTGATAACATTCAATATTTTTACTATGTTGGTCATCTTATATGTCTGATAAGATCTCTTTAGTGATATCTCATATATACAAATGTTATGGCATGTCCGGGTCAAGGATATTTGATTCAGGTTCCCAAGATTTTATTGTTAGTGTTCCATAAAATTTCAAACCAAGACTCAAGATTTAATGAGTCATTTGTGTGTCATGGTCATTTTGTTTTTTTACTTATGATAAATATGTGAAAAAATTAACATAATTATGTTATTGAGGGGAAATTTATTTAATCAGGCCTTTATTGGTGAAGGGTTAATTTATTATGAAAACATCACTCTTGAAGGGAAAAATTTTAAACATAACATTTCTTGACAGGAAGCATAAGAACCCAAAAAATCCAATAATTGTATGGGGGATAAAAAGAAATCCAAATTTTAACCCTGGAGGGCAAAAGCAACATTGGAACCCAAAACATTCCCTCCTACTCATGGCAAAGAATGAAGTGTTCATGTTTCATAACATAAAATCAAAGTTGACCGTAGATTAAATGTTTTTGATGTAAGCCCCTCAAGGTTTATCATTAATGTGGTTGTTATAATTTAGAGTAATGGATCCAACCCTTATTAATAAGTTAGTTAGAAAGTGGTTTAGTGGTATATAATTATTATACCACTATTATAATAACTTTCTTAAAGCTAACCACTATATAAAATGATATTAAATAGGTTTATGAACCTAACGTGACAGGACGTAAATGAAGTAAGAAAGAGTGGTGTTTTGTACACTAAGTTTTTTCATTACAATCTTGGCTTGGATACTCAAAGACTTCGCTAATAAAATGGAATAGGCCTAAAGATGACCATGAAATAAAGTACATAACACATATAGAAAATGAGGAACAAAAACATTGAAATTACCTAGCTTGGGGTTGATCACTGGTGCATCCTTTCTTTCCTTTCATTTTTTCTACTTTGATCAAGCTTTTTGTAGGTGTGGCTACCAAATAAATGTTAAGATTATTCTCACAATCTAAGGAGGCATCCTTGTCAGATTTCGAGGAGGCTGATTCATGGGCATCTTCATGGCACCCAATGGAGCATTATTAATGACTTCTTCTCTTTTGGATTACAAAACTTGGATCTCCTGACCTCCTTCACGAGGCTTTTGAAGATCTTAATTTTGGGCCTCGTTCAATGAGAGAATGTCGTCATCAGAATCATCATCTTCTTGATCCAAGGAAGAGGAATTATTCTCTTCTCAAGGTGGTAGTATGCATGGCTTCCATGCTTTAGGTTTAGGCTTTTGTTTGACTTATTTTGGAGAACAAAATTTATAAAGATGACATTTTTTATGGCAAAGTCGACACTGAAAAGCATTGTTCTCGTAGTCTAGCTATTGGTTCCAGTGAAAATAACCAAATTTTAAATTAATTTTTTCATGAAAGCCTTTTTTGATGTCAAGTTATATGCAAATATTTCCATAGGTGAAGACTCCACACTAGCCTCACGAGGGATATTGATTTGAAAAATTGAAGGTTTCATGTAAAATTTTTCAAGCTTGTTTATGTCTTATGGGCAATGGATCAATATTGAAAATTCACATAAATTAAGTTAAATTTTACAAATTTTAACAGTGAAAAATAAACAACAAGCATCATTACAAACAAAAATTTGATGACGAAGTTCACCCCTCCTCGACTACATCTTCTAGGCCAGCTTCAAATGGTGGCCCTTTAAATTATATGCTCAAATTTGAAATTATATCAACATACAATGCTTAAATTCCAAAAATAACACTACCATTATGTTCAAACGACCAAAAAACCCTTGTGTAGGCTTTTCTAAGGCTCAAAAAGGTTGAAAAATGGCAGGGTTAGGCCTCCTTCTCCATTTCTATGCCAACTGTTATGCAAATTCAACCTTCTATCAAAACTAGCAACAAAATTCCTCTTTCACGGGCTTACAAGGAAAATATTTCGCAACTGTAGGTGGTGGGTTCGACACATGAAACCCACCATGTCGAGTGCAATTTTTCGAATGGTTAGGTGAAAAAATGGGTTGCACCCCTATACTTCTTCCCTATGAATAATCATGTGGCAGTAATATTACTATGGGGTGTAGACCATAGGCCACACACAGAGCTAACCCCACTCCTGGTCACGTTACATTTAATATGACTGGGAGTTGGGCGCGAGAAGGGTGCCACATGCCCTTCCCTCGTGAAACTTCCACCAACGGTTATGATAAATCAACAAAACTAAGGGTTGGGCATGAGAAAGGTGCCACGCATTCACCCCTCCTTCCTTACGCCATGATCATAGACCATTACATATGACTTGGGGCTAGGCCAGTCAGGCATGCCCACTGAATCGACCCTCTGCTCAACATTGCCCATTATTAAAAATAAATATAACTTGGCCCGCCATGTTTATCAAGTGGTACTTGTGATGTAATGGTAAGGTGTTGCTTTAGCTTGTAAGTGGTTGTGAGTTTGATCCCTACATAGTGTTAGTCAATCGATAATCAAAATGTTGGCCTCATCAGGAGTACCATGTGGCACTCTGTGATTGGGCCACATGTCACTTCGTGACTAGCCCAAACCAAATCACCTCTAACCAATCAAATCATGCCATTTTCCTCTTTACAATTGGGCCACATGTCCTATCCTAGTTGGCCCCATACTGAACAATGATCCTATTCACGTTAGAACCACGTTAGCATATTGACTGCCACATGACATTCATACATTGCCTAATCAACACTAAAAGTTGACTCTTTTTACATTTTGTTGAAAACTTTAGAACGCAATAAATTCCTCATATGATCTAAGATTAAGGCAATTCAAACATCATTAGAATCTCAACGCCGAGATCTATGATTTTGTGCCACTTTTGGGAGAATTTGAGCACTTTAATTTTTGAGCATTTTTTTGATCCCTTGTTTCATTCCTCTCCACTCGAAGCTTTTGGACGACCAAAAGTCTATTTTTACTCAGCAGGTAAGTGAGGGTACAATTCCCTCACTTTCCTAATCTATATCCACCATGCATTTCTTGGATTGGTACTTTTGAGCCCTACTTGAAGATAACCCACATTGCATCTGTGTGAAGTCCTTATCCTCCTGTCAAGAATTGAGTCTTCTTGCCACTCATTTAAATATTCATAAGAAAAATATTCTATAGATGGAATCCGAACATTATCTTCTTGATCATCATTCATTGGAGGCTCATACAATCTCAAGTTTTCGAGATTCATAACAAAATAAATTTGCATGTAAGGTAGAAAGTCTAATTGGAACGCATTATTACCAATCTTCTCCAAGATTTTGAAAGGACCATATCTGATTGGCTTGATTTTTTTATCTTCACCTTGTAACCTTACCTTATTGATGTAGAACCAAACTTGATCTCCCACTTGGAAATCATGATCAACTTGATGCTTGTCATGTCTTGCTTTGTACTTGGATTTTCTTTCCTCTAGTTATTCTTGTACCCTTTAATGCACTAGTTGAATTTGTTCATTAAAATGCTTGGCTTTGTTTGCATTACTATGTTCATCTACTATAATATCTTTACCAAAGATGAAATCCAAAGAATATTTTGGAAAATAACCCAAACAAACTTAAAATGGAGATACTTGTGTTGATGAATGCTTGGCACAATTTTAGGCATTCTGGATGTAATGCAAATTCTCATCCCAAAGTTTAGGATTTTGTTGTGGCCTCGAAAATTTTTGCAACAACATTGGGGATAACCACCCGCTCTAGACCTTAAAATAGCTCCTTTTCCATTCAGGATGGTGGCTCCAACTAGTCTTGAAAATCATTGCAACAACATATTCTTACCACAATATCCGTGAAGGAGATGCACTATTGTTTGTTCACTATTTATATTTAGTTGTTAGTTTCTAGATGAAATGCAGTGCTCTTCTTCAACTTTGTGTCCATGAGTTCCCATAAACTTGAAAAAAACTTACTAACAATTCAAGAATATCGATCATAATAATAGAAGTGGGTAACCCAAAGTGAACCCATAGAATTTGGAAGAACATATTTGTAGTCTATTCAGTTGTAACCCATTTCTTACATGGAATCAACACACACATTTTGCTGAAATAATCCAAAATGACATATCAATAATCATGACCATGATGATAGAAATATTTTTATCATTGTATAGATAATCATGATAATTTGGCGTTCCAAACATCCAAAGAAATCAGCTGTATATTGAATTGTTGGGCCTTCACCACCTCCATGGCATGTGATCAATGTGACCCACTTCAACATGCAAGGATCTTGTAGTCCTCCTCCATTTATGGCTACCTGTGGGGCGAGAAGGGAGATTCTCTCTAGGGATTTTGAGATGGAAAAGGCACCATATCCAAAATTCTTGAGTTTGTCAGTTTTCACTCTACTTAGTTTCCCTTTTAGGTTGGCAATTACCACTTCACACTAGTTGAATATTGTATGCTGTAAGCACTCTATGAAAATTTTCATCTGAGCCTTAGTGAACAAGTCAAATTCTACACTCCCAGATAATCATGCAACAAAATCCAACATCTTTCAAAGGAAGCCTCTCAATGGTTTGGATATCAATTCTCCCATCTTTGGGTGAGGCTCCTTGAAATCAATGTTGCATTAGATAGGTGGCAGTTGTTTCACCTCCTCGTCTATTTCCATACAGATAAATGTCCACTCCATGATGTGGGAGCCCAGGTAAGAAATAAATTTCATCGACATCAATAGTGAGTCTATGGTCTCCAATCAGGAAGCACTCTTCCTATACATTCCACTTTCTCACCATCCATTCTAGCAAATCTAGTTAGACCTTCGTGCCTAGAATTGTGAAAAATTTATACAGGCCACAATTTCTCAAAGCTTGTGTTGTTTATGGATGGTTCAAAGTAGCTATATCTTTTTTTTCATGTTTACATTCTCTCCACTCCAGTTTTGTAGCTCAACACTATTGGCACCTAATTCGAAATGGATGGGTGAACTGGACAGTCATCAAGAAGATGAACTGATCCGTCATATGTATGTATATAAATAATAGTTAGCTAATGAATAATATATCAGTTCTTTCTTCCGCTCATTCTGGAGTTACCCTGGCCTGACATGGTATCAGAGCGCAGGTCCCAGATGGGATTCCTTGTAACTCCTCTGCCTGAAACGTCTGCCTGGCTATAACGCCTTTGTCTGCATAAACGTTAGTCTCTCTGCGCATATAGCGCTGCCACTGCTGAAGACTGCGCCCTCTGTCCTGAGCGCCTCTGTCCTGACATTCTCTGCGCATCCGTGCCTCTGTCCTGACATTCTCTGCCCTGACATTATCTGTGCATCAGTTTTGATTTCCCTGAGCGTTCTCCTTCTGCATAGCCACAGGGCAATGAAGGTGGACTCTGTATGGCAAGAGGACGGTCGTTCATACTACCCGCTTTTGTGTGCTCCTTTGCATGAATGCTGAGACTTTGTTTGGGCGGTACGTCCTACCCCGCCACAAAAACGACGGAAAGAGCCTGCACGGAAAGCCGACTTGTCGCAGAAACTTGTTTGGTATCATCGTTTGTATCTCAGACTATCAGAGAGAACTCGTTTTCCTTCTTTGGTGCTCCCTTATTCTGTATCTGTGGCGGAAGCATTGTATGGAGTTGGCAAAGGAACTATGAATGGGCGTAATCGACGAGTTAGAAACAAACATTACACTTTAACGCCAGTTTTATGCTGCCTGAGCGTTTGAATATACGGTGTGTATATGGTATTACGCAGTTTTATGCTGCCTGTGCGTTTGAATATACGGTGTGTATATGGTATTACGCAGTTTTATGCTGCCTGTGCGTTTGAATATACGGTGTGTATATGGTATTACGCAGTTTTATGCTGCCTGAGCGTTTGAATATACGGTGTGTATATGCTCCATTCATTCACGCTCATTTCCATTTCTCTTTCAATTCTATTAAATTCCACTGTATTACTCTTGGGCAAGCGGTTATCTCAAAGAGCTTTTGAATATTATTGATTGTTTGTCGATTTGGTGAGGGAATTGTAAAGACCATTGACTTATGCAACGATTACGATTCTTCAGCTTCTCATCATCACTCGCAGTTCAAGGCATCGAGTATTGATCTCTGCATATGTAATCTTTGATTACCTTGGTAATCAAAATTTGAAAAGGTCATTTATTGCTTTCCATGACATTGCTCGGAGATGGAATGTGAAGTTTCACGAATACGCATGAAAAGGACATAGTATCAGAGGATTTAAATAGGCAGCGCATTTAAATAGGCAGTTGCACAGTTTTTTATAATGTTGTATTGAAGCATAAAGTGATATAATATTTCAATGAAATTCTGATGCCTTCTGTCACACATTAGAGGGATTTGTAGAAAATATAGTGCATAAGGCTGTAAGGAAGTTTTCTTTTTTCAAGCAGAAGTATTTTTTTTTACAGAATGCATTCAATCATTTCTATGGTAGGAATAGTTCTCACTGGCAAGGAGAACTATTCTGAATGGTCCCGGATGGTAAAACACACCCTCATCTACAATGAGTTGTGGAAGGGAGTGTGTGTCGGAGAAGAAGACAAAGACCCTGTGCAGCCTACATCAGATAAAGAACTTGTCATTTGGGAAAACAAGAACAGCAAAGCCTATGCATTGATCGCAGCATCTGTAAATGAAGAAGTAAGTCATCATATTTCATCCTATTCCACTGCCTTTGAAGCTTTACAAAAGCTGAAAAAACTCTATGATTCACATTCTGCACTAGAAGTTGTTCAGCTCATGATTAAACTCTTCACTCTTGAATGAAAAATAATGATATCCTTGCTCTTGCATTTGAAATAAAGTCTATAATGCATGATATTAAATCCACTAAGGTTGAGCTGGATATCTCTCTTATTGCCTTTCTCAAAGCACTCTATCCTACCTACTCTAATTATCTTGAGTCTTTACAAGCAAATGGAAATCTTAAAGACATAACCTTTGAGTCTCTTGTGAAAAAGTTTGCTGAAAGAGAGAAAGCCTTTGGAAAGAAAACAATTCCTGAATCTTCTGAAGAGACTGTTTGCCTTGCTCATAAAGAAAAGCATCCTGCTCAAGATTCTACAAGAGGAAGAGGTCGATGAAGAGGAAGAGGAATATACTTCAGAGGCATGGGGGGCAGACATTCTCAAGCAGAAAAAGCAGATCTGCATTGCATTTGCTGCAAACGAAATGGATCACATGATGCTTCTACATGCAAGCTACCATGGGAAAAGATTGAGCAGAAAAGAAATCAGCAGAAAGGTAAAATTGATGACACAGACAAAGGTAAAGCACCTGAATCCGCTCACTATATTGAGGCACAATGTAACATTGGAGTAAATGAAGACTTATTTAATGCTTCACTTGCTTCTTCGAAAAATGACTGGTTGCTTGATTCAGGAGCAACCTGTCATATGACTCATAGGAAAGATTTTTTTGAAGATTTCACTGACAATGTTGATGGAGCAGTATACTTTGCATATCAGTCAAAAATCAAGCCATCAGGGCTTGGCACAGTTAGGCTTAAACTGCCTGGTCTTCCAGACTTTCTTCTGGACCATGTTCTATATCTCCCACAGCTCAAGAGAAACTTGTTGTCCCTGGTCCACATCCGCTAGCAAGGTCACTCCATTCATATGTTTGATGGAAAGCTTGAGGTAAGAAAGGCATCTGACCACTCATTTGTCATGAGGGGTATAGAAGAAGAAAGACTTCTTAAACTGCAAGGAACTTCTGCTCATGCACAATATTTCTCATATATTTCTCATCATGAAGAAGGTACACTTCCATCAAGTTTATTATGGCATGCTAGATTTGGACATTTAAACTATGATAGTCTCCGCTTGTTGAAGAAAAATGGTGTTGCTGGTTTGCCTACAATTCCTAGAAAACATAAGCAATGTGATGCTTGCATTCTAGGAAAGCATAGCAAACAGTCTTTCCATGATTCACATTCAAGAGCACATAGGAAGCTTGAACTCATTCATTCAGATTTATGTGGTCCAATGCCTGTTCCTTCTGCAAATGGAAATAAATATATCATGACATTTATTGATGATTACACCAGAATGTGTTGGGTTTATTTATTGAAGAACAAATCTGATGCTTTTCAAACATTCAAGAATTTTCATAAGTGGATTGAAAATGATGCACAATCTCATATTGGGTCTATTCGCACTGATAATGGAAAAGAATATACATCAAATGAATTTGAAAACTATCTTCGCCAACATGGGATCAAACATCAAACAACTGTGCCTTATAATCCTCAACAGAATGGTGTAGCTGAAAGAATGAACAGAACAATTTTGAATATGGTATGATCCATGCTTTTCTTCAAAAATGTAAAGACAATGTTTTGGGCTGATGCTGTTCTATGTGCTACATATATAAAGAATAGATGTCCATCTAGTGCTATAAGAAACAAAACTCCTTATGAATTGTGGTATGGACATGTTCCTTCGGTAAAACATCTCAGGATCTTTGGTTCCACCTGTTATGCTTTAATACCAAAGGTACATAGAAACAAACTTGGTGCTAGAAGTCGTAAGTGTATCTTCCTGGGGTATTCAAACACATCTAAATCATATCGCCTCTATGATGAAGTAAATAAAAAGTTTGTTTTATCTAGAGATGTCATTTTTCTTGAATCATCCAAATCTGAAAGTGTTGTTGAGCGGCAACTTGATCGCTTGGATAGATTCACAAAACCGAAATCATTTCAAGAGTTTGATAATCAGATTCCACATCTTGAAGGGGGGATTCCTATACTAGATCAACATGTGGAATCTTCTTCTTCTGAAGAACAATCTCCCCTGCATGACACTCCAACAACGGATGATGCTTTAAGTGATGTAATTGATAGAATTGGGAGACTTAATCTTGATTCAGACCCAACTCAATCAACAGAGCAGCCTGGACCATCTCAGAAAGGTCCCCCAAAGTGGCTGACAAAGACACTTGAAAGTGTTCATCCTGATGAAATTGGAAAAACAGGAACCAGAAATACAAACCGACAAGATGGAGGTGATGTAGATAACTCTAATTCACCTGTTGATATGGATGTTACTTATGATTGTGAATTGAACTTGTCTACAGATTTTGAACCAACTTCCTTCAAAGAAGCTGCTTCTCATGATGAATGGAAAGAAGAAATGCATAAGGAGTATGATGCCCTCATAAAGAATGGCACTTGGAAGTTGGTTGATCCTCCATTTGGAACCAAACCAATTGGCTGCAAGTGGGTCTACAAGAACAAGTACAAAGCTGATGGCTCACTTGACAAGCACAAAGCTAGGCTTGTGGCAAAAGGTTTTGCACAGAAGGAAGGGGTCGATTATGAGGAAACTTTTGCCCCCACAACAAAATGGGCCACCATCCGGACACTCTTTGCACTAGCTGCTCAGAACGGTTGGAAAGTCCATCAAATGGATGTAAAAACTGCATTCTTGAATGGAGATCTAAAAGAGAATGTTTTTATGTCCCACCTGAAGGATTTGCTGTGAAAGGACATGAACATAAAGTATGCAAACTTGTGAAGTCCTTGTATGGCCTCAAACAAGCACCACGAGCCTGGTATGAAAAACTAACTGAGCATCTTCTGAAACTCAACTTCAATCATTTTGATCTTGATGATGCAACTTTATTTGTCAAGAAAGTTGGCAAAACAGTTGTATATCTTGTGGTATATGTAGATGATCTTTTAATGACAGGGAACAATGAAAGCTATATTGCATCCATAAAGAAAGAATTAGGAAATTTTTTTGAAATGACTGATTTGGGCTATGTTCATTACTATCTTGGCATTGAAGTAACCCAACATCCAAAGTCCATATTTCTTTCTCAAAAGAAATACATTGGAGATTTGTTAAACAGATTTGGCATGACAGAGTGCAATCCTCTTTCTACTCCAATGGAACAAAACTTGAAGCTCACATCTATTGAAGGAAAGGAATTTGAGGATGCAACAAAGTATAGACAGCTTGTAGGAAGTCTCATCTACCTCACTACTACCAGACCAGACATTTCATTTGTTGTTGGAATCCTCTCCAGGTTTATGCAAAAGCCTTGTGAGGGACATTGGTCTGCTGCAAAAATAGTTCTAAGGTACTTGAAGGGAACTCAAGACCTTGGAATCAAGTATACACAGGTGGACGACTTCAACTTGATTGGATACTCTGATTCAGACTTCGATGGAGACAAAGAAACTGGGGTATCTACTTCAGGATATGCTATGAGTCTTGGATCAGGAGCTGTCTCCTGGAGATCACGCAAACAATCAGTACCAGCAGATTCCACAACAGAAGCAGAATATGTGGCAGCAGCTGAAGCAACGAAAGAAATTGTGTGGCTCAGGAAAATTCTTGAAGACTTGCAGGTAAAACAAATACAATCAACTCCACTCATGATTGATAACACCTCTGCAATAAAGTTGGCCAAGAACCCAAAGTTCCATGATCGTACTAAGCACATCAATACTAAATATCATTTGATCCGACATCATGTTGAGGCCAAAACAATCCATCTCCGTCATTGTTCCACAAACGAGCAAATTGCAGACATCTTCACCAAAGCGCTTGGAAGAGAAAAGCTTGAAAGATTCAGAACGATGCTTGGACTCACCAACATCCCTTCAGATTAAGGGGGGGAATGTTGACACCTAATCCGAAACGGATGGGTGAACTGGATAGTCATCAAGAAGATGAACTGATCCGTCATATGTATGTATATAAATAATAGTTAGCTAATGAATAATATATCAGTTCTTTCTTCCGCTCATTCTGGAGTTACACTGGCCTGACAAACACCTGTAAAAAAACATTGAGGATCATTAGAAAACATTGTGGTAATTTTTTGCAAAAAAATTGGGCATTTTTCATTATTTTTTCAAAGCCCTCGGCGTTCTGTGCAACTGCTTTTGGAAACCAATGCAGATTTCCATGGTTCTATCCCTAGAAACCATGCAAATCCTATTTTTCTGTGTTAAAAAAAATAATCGGTGTGCGCAAGCCCAATGACGATGAAATGTCCCCACTGAGAGAGATTTTTGATTTGATAAGCCCCCCCCCCCCCCCCCCCCCCCCCCCACAAAAAAAAAAAAAATACATGGTCAAATGAAAAATAAAAACAATGAAAATGAAGATATCAGAGAGATGGTTTACTTGGAGAAGATGACTCATGATTTGGTCCAATTATTTTCCCAAAATATGTCTCTGAATTTCTTAGTAAAAAATGCACTCTATCACTCTCAAATGGTAAAAAACAAAAATGGTAAAAAAAATTTAATTTTCTTGGATTTTTATGTCTTTTAGGCCCATTAAAATATTATTTTTTTCCTATTAGCCTCTGAACATGAAAAGATTGTTGAGTACTTGACTCTTCGAACTTGTAAAAGTAAATGAATGGTCGTATATTCACTATAATTTTAGTCCTTTTATCGACTAAATGAGAATATTTATGAAAATGGTATACATTGACTAATCATGGTCAATCGAGTCCTCTCCTCCATTATTTTACACTTTTTCAGGCTTGAGTGACTAAATTTATGAAAAAGGACATTGTGGAGTTTACTTATGATTTTCTCCTAACTCCATAAAACTGAAAAAACACTGAGATTTACTTTCTTCAGGCTCATTAAAATTTTATATTGAAAGAACTGAATGAGTTTACTTTTTGTGTCTTTTCAAACTCTTTAAACATGAGAACGACATCAATTTACCCCTTCACTAGACTTGTAAAAATTAAACAATGAGAGACTCATCAATCATGATGAGACCAAACCACTCCTTCCTAGGTTCATTAAAAATACTCTGAAGGAGTCATCCAAAGGATGAGCTTAGAGTACAAGCATATGTTGTTATCATCAAGCTTGCCAAAAATAAAGAGGTACTTGCCAGTAATGGCGGGGAAAAATTTGGAAAAAAACCTTTGTTTTTGTATTGTAAAAGGAAGTATGTTTCTCTTCAATGTGACACTCTATCACTTTTGTGTCTAGGTTGGGAAATCCATTTTCCTCTTAGTCGACCATACCTCATTGAAAGTCTTCATTTGGTTTTGGTATTATCTTTGAGTCAAATTCTATTAATATCGTGTCACCAATATGTTTAAGAGAAGTCCAACCTTAGTCAAAATTACTTTTCCATTCATAGCCTTCAATCATGTTAATCATCCTTGAGTCAGTCCTGGATTATTCCAAACTGTTGTTTTTCAAAACTTGACATGAGTTTCGTGTTGTAGGCCCTCCTACGACGAGTCTCTTCCTATCGACTTCAACTCATTATATAGGATGTTTATCTAGAAACCTTTAATACCTGGGAACCTACATGCCTTAACGCTAGGTTTCTTGCCTTTGACGATAGGTTCTCATCATAGACATTTGATTGAATGATTCTATGAGTGTTTGAATTAAGGACATCTATTCACACTTCATATATTGTACTAGAAGTACCTTGAGAACCATTTTCATTATTGGTGTTCTCTCTCGCACTTCTTAATAGTTCACATCATTGACCGATAATCAAGTGGTTTCTACCATGTTCGACTGTGAGACATTCACTCGCATGACTAGACTCGTACTATGGATCGAGAGATGGAGATAAAGACCCTGGATCTAGTTTCATCCATCTAGGCTATGTGGAGTTATTAACTATTCATGATTATAAACATAGATCCATTGATGGATGCACCCATACTATGTCTTCTATTGACATGGATCTTTAGATGTATTTCTTTTGTGGTTCTTTGAGACATTTTTGCTTTTAGTATGGGAACTCCTACCTCAACGATGATCTTATATTGTAGTGTAACATTTGATTGATTATGATAAAGAGCTTCAGTCATCAAACAAATCCTCTGACTTTGCACTTTAGGGGGCAATCTGTTACATGTGATTTTGTCACATTATGCAAATGACCATTGGTTTCCCAAGGGTTGTCACAATCGGGTTCCCAAGGATTCATACCCATTCTTTCAGTTCAACATGCATGGCTGGAAACATGGCATGATCCTTTACTAGATATCATGAATTCTTTGGGAAAGGGAATGAAGATGTCGAACAACATTAGTACATGTGTGAGGCCATCTAGAGAGCTCACTAGACCCCAGATTCCATGAAACTTATTGAATTCCATACCATCCTTTGAGACAGAGCCTTAATATGGTCCATCAAGTGGTTTGCACGATAAAATACTCTGACGATAGATGAGTTATGGTAGGAGTTCTTCCAAGAGTTTAAACTCCCTCAGACTAACTAGTAAGGGCTATCAAAACTATGGGAAATTAAGTAGAGGGAGGGTGAAACTGCCTAGGAGATGATGCAAATATTTAAGGATTCCATTGGTAAGATAAGTTACCCTATTGACCCCAACCATCTACGGGATTGGTTTATCAAAGTGCTATTACCACTCAACCGCATGTCGTTGAATCAATAGAAGATTGATACTCTGTAGGATGTCCTAGAATAGGAAACATGAATCGAGGCCATGGCAGGATACCCACATGAACATTGAGGAGGAATGGTCTCCCATGACCCCACCCTCATAGGACTGCAACATCAAACTGTTGATCTCACATAGAAGTTAAGCGACATGCAGCCAATGGGACCATCACAATTGCACATATGGTATACCAACTGCCATGTTGAGGGGAATCACACCATGGAGTGCCAAAGACCGAGAGGCCTAAGCGCTCCCTCTAGATCAACGGGTCCCTCCACCTATTTACTCACCACTTGAGTTATGTAGGTTGGTATGCAAGGGTTATATGCAGGCGGCATGCAGCTCCACGATTTTCCTAACTAGCAAGGTGAAACTCCAATTGAATATTGTGAAATATAAAAGACCTATGGGAATATCCCTTTCCTTTCTCCAATTTTACATAAGTATTAAAATGTCCCAAATAATGTTTTTTGTGAGTATTGTGGTTCACCTACTCACTACACTAATCAGTGTAGGCAATTAGATGCCCTAGCTAATTGAATGAATCATTCTGCTTATAGGATTAATGAATCTCCTCGTGGACGAGGAAGTGGAAGAAGAAGGGGGGGAAGAAAAGGAGGTAGAGGTTTGATCCATTGTTAAAATTGTGTTCAAGAGGGGCATGTTGCGAGAGATTTTCTGCTACCCAGAGAAAACTATTGCTCTCAGTGCAAGGTCAACACGCATGCAACTGAAGAATGTCCAAAGCTAATTTCCAGATGGGAAGAGTGTAACCGCCAAAGGGGATCAAATATAATTAATTCTGAACCAAGGGAACCTGAGAGAAATATCCTTTCAAACATTAATATAGTCACCCAAGGAGGGAAGAAGAATAGAGCTGACTTGGGAGTAGTTGAATAGCCAAGAATTATAAATCCAGCCTCACTGAAGTGCTCATATGATTCCTTCCAGCAGAAGCAATAATAAAAAGAGGCCACAATTTTTTTTAACAAATTGAATCCAACTATTGAGCTCTAAGGTGAGCAACCAAAACCTTCAAAAGAAAAAATCCCAAACCTCTAACAACATAGTTCCCAACCAATAGTAAAATGGTTCAAGTTGTTTATGTAGATTGTGAATGATGAGCAAATGCTTGAACAATTGTGTGAAAATCTTAAAGTTGTTGCTATGGATGGGGAGGTTGGGGAAGGACTCATTTACACCAATTTACCCGACATAAACTATAAATGGGTGTGAAATAACATGAAAATAATAGGGAGGGAATTCCATATTGATGCCTACAATGATAAAGGACACAATGCTAGACTTGGGTTCGAATGCGAATATTTTGCTAAGGAAAACCTGGGAAGCCGTGGGAAGGCCTAAGCTAGAATTCTCTCTGATTCAGTTATGCATGGCGAACCAATATTGTATCCTACTTGTTGGATGTCTAAAGGATGTATAGGTTGACATATCAGGGGTAAAGACTTATGTTGACTTTGAGGTGATATATATTATGGGAGATAAAGACCCCTATCTAACATTGCTAGGAATAGACTAGGCCTTTGAAAATTTAGTAAATGATTTGAAGAGTGAGATGATGACCTTTGAAGTGGAGGGAGTTAGGATGATCCAGCCCCTAGACCCCTATCAATGGTTGAGGTTCACCAAGCCAGTAGATGACAAAGAAGAACTTGAGTTGTTGGACCAGTTATACTGGTTATGGTGGGAAAAAGGGAAGACTATATTAATCCTTCAACAAGAGGATCAATCAGCTGGAGAAGTGTTTAGAGCTCTGAAGTTGGATCCAAGGCTACATGGGATGATTGGTAGTAGAGTGGACATGAGATCAATGCCAGGCATTGTGCCATGATCCATCGTATCAACTGGGTTGGTATTGAGGTACAAGAATTTCCTATTTTTAATGGCATGGGTTTTGTTACTTATTTTGTTAATGAAGTTGATTCAACCATCTCAAAAATACAGAAATTACCCTTACTGGACGTCACCCTACAAGCAGCGCTGACAAGGTTGTGGGGCTCTCACTGCAACCATATCAGAGAGTGGAAAGAAGTTAAGACATCATTAGTTGCCAGATTTTGGTATTCAAATGAATACCCACCCAATTTTGCTAAGTATCAAGGGAACATCAATCCTCAACAAAACCTGTAAGACTAAAAGGCCAGATGGAACAGAGAAGGACTTCCAAAAAATTTATGGGTGCAAAACTTTGTCCACACTCCAGGGGCATTTATGAACGTGTAGTACATGAAGGAAGAGATAAGAAGACAAACCAGTGAGTGGGACCGTATGGAAACTCAGTTTATCAGTGTGTTAGAGCCTAGATTTGTCTCAGGCTGAAAAGTCAAGCTTCTAGGTCCAACATCAAACCACGCTCAGCCTCGTAGCTAGCCCTACAAGGACAGGAGAGGGCTCTCTCCGGGTCAATCTCAGTAAAAATAAACAATAGGGTCTGAGATGACTCAAAATGTATACTGATTTTAGGCTAGTAAATAAATATGAAAAAGGTAGTTTAATAAATGACTGAGTTTTCAGGGCTGTATGGGACAAAGAACAGCATGAGCTGAGAAATTAAATCAAAGACACAGATTGTTTCATGAGGCAAGATAGGCAGGAAGTTTAGCAATCAAATTTGAAATAATATGGAGTGGAAAGACTGTTGAGAGGCTGAAAAGGGCATATGTAATGAATCCTTTTCAGACAGAAGAAGACACACAGAACATGAACGCTTTCCCAAGGCAGAGCAACAAACTGGATTCTACCTTTCTTACTTAAAAGCATTCAACTAGAAATGATTATGAAGGAACGGTAAAACATAACAAGATACATATGAAACAAAAAGAAAAGACATATGCTAAACTCACACCACATGAATCTCATAAATCAGAGCTGCATCATTTCATTAATCCTCTACTAAAATTGTAGAGTGAAGAGCTGAGTTTTATCTCCACACCTTTCCTAGAACTCAGAACTCTTACAAATGATTTTCAATACAATAAATAGACTGAATACGTGGGAAAACAGATCGATGAAAATAAGGAAATGTTTAATCATCATTAGCAAACAGAAGCTGAAGAGCCAATCATCCGTTTCTGAAGATAAGCAGTGTTACATTTTCTACTCGAATTTGTTGATGAATAATGAAGAGGTGAAATATGGAGGCGCAAATCCCATGAAATCGTGACTAAGGACAAAAATAGGCAATTCGTTCCTATATTTCTGCTGTGATGGATATTCTTTGTTTTAATTTTGGCTTTGGTCTTTGACTTTTCATATTCCCTTTTTAAACTCCCGTGGACAACACTTGTCAAAAGCTTGATGTTGATGGTTAAACCCAAGCTTGAACGATCTAGACATGAAAATTTAAACTTTTCCTCGCACTTCAGTTTTATGGAAGGTGCCATGTGTATAAGCTCCATATCGTTTCAAGACCTTGCTCAATGTAGGAATTACATTATAAGCCTTTGCCATAGTTCTGGAACTCCATCCATTTGGAATTCCGTAGTCATTTCAACTGGTTTGTTTGGAACGGACTTGCTTCAGTTCCGATTACAAGAAATGGAGGCCTCTGTGGAGGATCAGTAGTGCGCACAACCTGAGATTCTTCAAATTGTTGAACAGATATACACCACATGGCTAAGTTACAGATAGCTTTCATTTTGGTGATTGTGATGACTTCAACTAGAGATTGTAGAACGGTGTGCACATTTCTCATTTGTATCAAGACCGGTCCATGCAATTTCGGGCGTTTTAAGGCAAGTTTTAGCAGTTTTGGGCTCTCTGGCTGTATGCGCCACACGCAAGCCCAGTGCGCTGCGCCGCACCAATGCGTCGTGCCCGTGCTTTTTTACACTGTGCAGAGGTTCCCAATGTGCCGTTCTCCTTCAGTGCGCTGCGCCACCTGCTCTATGCGTCGCGCATTGATCTTCAACACGGTTTCGGCTTCTAAACACTGTTCCACTTTCCCACAATCTTCTTCATGATTTCTTTTACTTCTTGCAGACTTTTTCTATGCAAATGAATCATTAAAATGTCTTTCATGCCATATACTTTGCTTTTGATTTGGAAAACCCACTGTTTATGTTGCAGAACTTTGGAACTTTCACATTTTGAAATGTACTCTGTTTTCTTGTTAACTCTGAATTTTGGGCTGATGATGAACTTCCTTTGTCTACTTGCAAGGATGATTGGCAGTGGGCTTTGGCAAAGATTTAGGGTGGCGCCCGAAACATTTCATGACTAAAAACTTTGAAAAATTACATATTTAAAAAACAAATTTGATGATTTCTTCTTCAAAACAGAGTTTTGAAGAAGAATTATTCTTAAGAATTATTAATGATGGGATTTTGAAATGGAAACTGATTTGGAACCTCTAATCGACAAAGCCCTAGACCTAAAAATCTCTAAAAAACTCTTTGCTAATCAAGAGACTAAAACAGGACTGTAAATAACCTTAAAATTGATTTGATGAACAGACCTGAGCCAGCAGGATAAGGCATGAGGAGGATAAACGACAAGGCCTTTCCGTCAGATAATGGCATGTCCCTAGCGGAATGTAACTAAGTGAATCGAGCAAGACACCTAAAAATGAAATGCAATAAGAGAAATGATCTCTGACGGAGGGATGACCAGACCGACTCTAACACAGTGATTTTTGTTTCATCGATAATGGAGAGAGGATATCAAATGTTTTGCAAGATGTCAAAAGCATATTTCTCTTTGTAGAACAATTGACTAAGGGATACCTAGACCAAAACATGTTTGATCATATATATGCATCCAGATTCCATGATGCCATGGATTACAAAAAGATAGACCTAGAGCATGATGGAGATGATTTAGAGGAATTAAGGCATTTTCCATTTAAGGAATCTGAAGGGGAGCATATTGTTGAATATGGGCCTATAACCACTTGTCCACAACTACTACCTCTGAAGTTTTGGAAATGCAATATCAACACTGATGACAAGCTGAAATTAACTTTAACTAGGGACTATTAGGATGAACATAGTACCAAGGAAATATTTAATATCCTCAGAGAATATGAAGACCAGTTCCCTTCATCCGTTGTGAAGCTTAAGGGGATTAAGGGGGATCTAGGGGAGATGAATATTGTATTTAAACCTGATGCAAAGCTAGTGAAACATTTACCATATAGATTGAACCTAAGGGTCAAAGAGAAGGTGAAGAGGGAAATAAACAAAATGTTGGCAATAAGGCTCATCTTCTTAGTTGACGAGGCTGAGTGGGAAAGACTGATTTTTATACATAAAAAAAAGGGCTAAATAAATATGGGTTTGTGTGGACTACAAGCTTCTAAACAATGCCTGTGTCCATGACCCTTTCCCCACCCCTTTCAGTGACAAAGTCCTAGATAATGTGGTAGGAAATGAAGCTTACTCTTTCATAGATAGATTCTCTGTTTACCACTAAGTTCATATTGCAGAGGAGGATAAGCATAAAACCACATTCATGACTGAATGGGGATCCTATGCCTACCATGTCATGCCTTCTGGGTTCAAGAATGTGCCGATGGTGTTCTCAAGGATTGTAATTGCTGCCTTTTGGGACTTGTTGAGGCCTCGAAAATCGTTGCAACAACATTGGGGATAACCACCCATTCTGGACCTTAAAACAACTCCTTTTCCATTTGGGATAGTGGTTACAACTCGTTCAATTAGGTCCAGTTACCATCTCCCAACCGCTACGAGCTTTAAAAATGTCTTTAATTGCTAATAACTAGGGCCATCGGATTAATTCTTTGAGTTGATCAGACAAGAAGAATGATCCTTAAGTTGTTTTTTGTGGAACAACCAAACCAATCTAAAGTTTTACCTCAAAAAAGGACTTCTAGGAATGTAGAATTAATCTAAATGAACCCTATAAGTTTGTACGAACCCTGGGTTGATAATTAAAGTTGGTAGCCTTGGGAGTTGCAGCATTCTTGTTGCAATACCGAGGCTTATCACATGGTAGTGCATGTGGTTCTTTGTTGTCATGGCATGGGTTTTTCTAGGTGTGAAAGTGTTTTTAGCCTAGCCTTTCCATTTCCAAATAGCCATGGTGTGGTGGGGTTCTCATGTTTTGGTTGAGCTAGATTTTCGGATGGATTTGAATCTTAGTGAGGTGGATATTCGAATGATAGAAAACATGGTCTAGTGGTCCCTGAACTAGACTTTGGATTATGGTAAAGCCACTAACCTAGTGACCCCTGAGCCAGACTTTAGGTTACAGTGTTGTCTCAGTGGGCCTAGGAATCCTTATTAGTGAATGACAAGATTTACCCTAAATCCAAGAGGTGGTTTGATCTCCTTTGGGCCTAGTAATCTCGGGTTTGGGATATGTGGTAAATCCTAGAGAGTGAGTCTCGATTTAGGGTCTAGTGATCCAGTGTGGATTGTGGTAAAGCCTGAGAGACTAGGAGTAAGAAAATTCCTCATGGTGTAGGTGGAGAAATCTGATGGCATCCATGATTTTTGGCCTAGTGATCGAGTGGAGATCATGGTAACTCCTATTGTGACATGTTTATTGTGTTGGCCTAGTGATCTGGGATAGATTACGGTAAAGCCTGGTTTCTATTGATGAGAGTGAGGTGGTTTAGCCTCAGAATGCTCTGGTTGGTTCTTTTGGTTTGAGTCTCACATTCATGCTTGGAATATGGAATGAAGGTGAATGGTTGAAGTGATTTGGCTCAACCATTCTATGATCAGATGTAACGTGGTAGTCTTGTCCTTGGTTTGGATTTTGCATCATTAATGAAAGTTTATTTCTCATTGTATTTCTATGAATACTATACTGATTTATATGTGGATCATATGGCTACGATTTCATTGGTATTTCTACTACTAATATGTTGATTATGTATGTGTTTTATGATAGTGGCTATTTATGTCTCTCATCATGTTTTTACTTGTAAATGAATGGACAATGTATCTATCACCTTATAGATGATAATGTAGCAAAAGATATGAGGGAACAATGTTTCATCGTGATTCTCAGATAAGTATGATATCCCTGCGCTTAAATATGTTATTTACACCTGTTGATTACATATTTGTGATATGTTTGATGAAATGCTTGTCTTGGCTAGTAGGGGTCTGGTTAAGGTCTTGTTCAACTATTTTCTTTTGCATCATTGTTTCCATGTTGTTTTATTATTCTGGAGATGTCATTCAATTGTAGGTAGTGACTTGGGCCCTCAGCTTGAAAAAGTAGATCAAAACCTGGGGATGTTGGCACAAGACTGGAAAAATAGTCCCTGGACATTGGCATGCCTATAGCATGAGAGAGTCCAAAGCCTCCTAGACACTGGAAAGCCTATAACATGAGAGTGTCCTGAGGTTAAGTGGTCAAAAACATTAGTGGGACCCAAGGGCTAGCCACTTGAGGAGTTGGGATGATTCTCAGGGGTCCTATAGCCGATGTGGAAGGTCTGTATGTTTTGTTTCCGTTGATTCCATTTCCTT